>WAAB01016787.1:21638-63712 GCA_013389865.1 Piaya cayana | reverse complement strand
TGTGCACGAGCAGCAATGGGGTCACACAAGCCTCCCCTTTCCATCTGTTGGGGAAACTGAGGCACGGCAGGGTGGGCCCACAGGCAGGAATGCTCTTCCCACCCAGTTCCCAGTCTCTGGCTGCCCTAACTGGGCCAACTGGCTTTGTTTTCTCTTGCTGGTCGCCAAGCTGTCCCATCAGCTTTCTGCTTGGTATTTCTGTCCATCCTAAGGATGCAGCAGCCAGAAAATGAGCTGGAACAAAAAAAAAAAAAAACCACAACAGAAAAATGATTAGGTGTTAAGGAAAATCTGAACTCCAGAGCTCCATTTCAGCCCTTTCTGGGGGCTTTGGTCCCACATGTGGCCCTGCTGGGAGCAGTTTAAAGTGTCTGAAGCCACTGACAGTGCAGGAAAATGCAGCTGCCAGGGTGGGAACGGGTCTGGCTTAGGTCAGAAAAAGCAAATTACCACGAAGCCAGGCTGGGGAGGAGGAGCTGGAGAAGAATAAGAAGAAATAAATAAGGCTTCATGGCCAAGGAGTGAGTTTTGTTTGAAAGTTTATTGAAAAACGCAATACAAGAAGCAATACCGAACACTTACGGCTGTCTAAAGGCTACAGCAACTTTCCCTTTGATTTACTACGAAAGTCCAAAAGAACAGCTCCTATCACTAGTTGATCTAGAAAGGTTCGTCCACTTTAAAAGTTCCTATTTTCATAAAGCAGAGTGTAAACGCTAGCCTAGACAATTCACAATTGCCTTAAAAAAATTTTACAAAGCTCCTTCATCTTCTCAGCTAAATTATTATTATTTTTTTAATTATTTTCTTTACAAGTTCCATCTCTAAGGCTGGGACACTACCACCTCTTAAGGTAATTGTACAATTAGGAAATCAGCAAACCACAGTTTATTAAAACCAGAAAGCGGTCAGTCCTTTGCTAACACATCGTCTGTGTTGGTCAGGGATTGCGATTTGGCAACCGGAGCTGCCGTTCCAGTTTAATGGAGGAGAACATGAGCTCCTTTTGCCTTCCTTTCTATAAAAACATTCATTCATATATAAATAGCTTCCATATAATGTATATTATACAATCAAGAGAGTCTCTGGGTGAACTGGTGGAGTGGGAGGAGCTGGGAACATTCATATAAATAGACCTTACTTAGCTGGTTTGTCCCTAGAAATAACACAGCACGCTAAGAGGCAAGGTTTGAAAACCCTGTCGGAGGTGGAAGGGGTGTGGGCAGCCCCGGCTGAGGATGGAAGAAGCTTCTTCTGCTCTTATTTATCTTCTTCCCAGGCTGCTGCTGCTGCTCCTGTCCAGCTCCCGGGTGCAGAGGCAGCCGCGCCGGCTGGAGAGGGTGAGCAGGGCCGAAGTCCCCCTCGTGGGGCGACAGCAAAGGTCAGACGAGGCAAAAAACTTGTTTAAAATACTTGAGGAGAAGCAAGAACTTGGAAGGGGAAAGGGTGAGAATGAAGAACCTGGAAACAGCCACCCAAAATTCAGGAATAAAGAATAAAATAGGGTTCTTCTACTCTACAAGCCCTTAAAAAGGGGATGCACGCAGCCACAGCGAGCACGTCCTTGTAGAAAGGAGCCACCCCTCGTGCCAGCACCCTACAAATCCCCTGCCCGAGGTCGTTTTGTGCCACTCTTCGTGCCCAGGGCACAGGACACCCAAGCTTCAGCCTCGCACCACGTTCCCTAAATGCTCGTGACAGCCCAAGTGCCTTTAAGTGCTCTGGACAAATATTTCTCATGCTGGCTCTGTCTGACAAAACTCAGAACTCCTCTGCCCGACTCCTCGGGGGCTGCTGCAAGGGGGAGGAGGGAGGACCGAGCGGCCCAGAGCTCGATTCCCAGAAAAGGGACGTTCCCAGAGGGATGCTCAGCGTGATAAGGGTTTAAGGCAAGCGTTACCCAACTAAGTTGAGGGCAGCAGGGACGCAGACCTGTTAAAGGATCCGCACTGCAGAATAAGGAAGGAAAGGGCTGTTCAGACATAAATATGAAGACAAAAATCTCTACACTACGCTGTGGAGCCCAGGACTCCCTAAATCCCCACAGCAGGATGCCTGGTGCCCCGTGGGAAGCAAAGAGCATCACGGGTGGGGACCACGGACTCAAGAGCAGCCTGAGAAGCAGCTACTGGCATGGGAAGGCAAAAATCCAGCAGCTCCAGCATAGTTTCCAATCAATACCGACAGCTTAAATTAAAATTGTACCTGAATTGGAGAAGCTGCACCAGCCCTGGTGCAGTTCGAAGGCTGTTTGCAGCTAAACAGCGAGTCGTTGCAGCCTGAGCTAAATCCAGTGACTTCTGAACCACATTATTCGAATTTAAAACAGCGGAGAGCTTTTTTTTTTTATTGCCATTTTCTTCCCATCCTCAACTGAGGAGCAGCAGAGCACTCCATGCCCTCAGCTACCAATGTGCCACTATATATATATATATATATATTTAAAAAAAACAAAAGAAATCGCAACCTCAAAATGTACTCAAGTGTTCACAAGTGTCCAGGCAGACTCTTCACAGAGTTGTTGGGGTTTTTTCCCCTCCTTTTTATATTTCAATGTTGGATGGAGAAACCAGGGCTTAATTAAAACATTTCCATCAAGCTCAGAAAGCAGCGGCGGGAGCTCAAGCCCCAGAAAAGTCATTTTCTGGTCTTCCCCACCCCGCTGGAGCTGGCCCTGGTGGTCTGTGAGCTCAGCCTGAAGACGCAGGAGCTAAACCTGGTATTTCATTCCAGCAAGGGGGTCACAAAGCCAAACAAAGCACAGACCTTTGAGCCAGCGTGGGGGAAGAGGTGGCAGTGTTTTCCACGTGGTTTGGTTCTGTCACGACCAGCAACACCCGACACCTCCTAAGATCTCTTTGTTCAGCCTCTCCAAATAGAGCTTACAGGCGTGGGAAGGGCTATCTAAAGGGTTTTAAATTAAATTATAGTAGGACATTTGTCCCGGTTTAAGGGTAACGTGTTTAGCGCTGTGAGGGGAGGGAAAAACTCAACCCATGACTTACAAAAAAAAAAAACCAACAACCTCCCTAATTTAAAAATCGTGAACACAAACAAGTGAAAAACTATGACACTGAAAAAAAAATAAAATCAGTTACTGTGAATGCTGCGGAAGCCTATCTTAATAGCATTCAGCGTCCAAACACCTTAAATGCACACTTCTAAGTGCTTTTTAATTTAATGGCATCTAGAAAACACGACAGGTAGGTAGCACTCGGCAGTGACACACAGGAGGATGGAGAGATGCTAGCACGGTCCTCTTAAAGCTCTAAAATTCACAGTATAAGATACTCGAAGCAACTTCCAGTGTTCCTTAGATCTACTCAACTACTAAGATGTGTGCACCGGCTACACCACAAAAACCTCACTGTGTTCACACATCGGGGGGGGCTGAAACCCACCGGGGGAGGAAACTGGGAGCGCTGGCAGCAGCTCAGCTCTGCACGCCCAGGGGGTCGCAGCTGGAGTCTCAAGCTCCCTAGAGCTAAAAAGAAAATAAAAATAAAAATCAAGAGGCAATCGGAAACGCTGCACAAAAACTGAAGTCTGACTTTTTTCAACTGACTCTCCCAGCAGAAGGACCCGTGGCTTTTTGAAGGGATCCCCGCGCTTGGAATATGCACAGTTGTGGCTTATCTCCATTAATCCCTGACGAGGCGGAGGGAACAGGACTGAAAAGAGTGACCTCGTGAGCCCTGCAAGGTGTGTCGGGGTTTGTGTCTGAAGAGGCGTGAGAGGGAATGCAAAATTGAGAACCTGTAAAAAATATTCAGTCCAGTTAGAAATATGGCATACTTTTGTCACTATATATATATATATATAAAAAAAAATCTATATTCAATAGAATCCAGTGGAGTCTGGAAAATCTGAAGTAAAAATGTCAAAGCGCAACTCTCAATAAACGATATGAATGTCTCTGAGTGTCAAGTCTTGTAAATCTGAGGTCTTTGTGCTCCAGGTAGGTTCTTGGTAGTTTTGCAGGGTATCTGTTTGCTGGCAGGAACGCTTCCTAGAGAGAGAGAAAAAAACAAGGAAAGTTATAGCCACCATCTGGCTTTTTGGGAAAGGGAAGACTCTGAAGGCATCAAGGAACTGGAATCAGGTGAGTTATCACCAATGGCAAGCATGGATTCAGACTCGGAGCCACTGCAGGGCATGCGGCACAAACAACGTCCTCTTCCCATCCTAAAGGACCATATTTTAAGAGCTACAAGTCCAGGAGCCCTTAGGAAACCTATCCCCTTTTTATTTAGCTTTGGAGAGATGCAAAGTTCAACCACGATGTCTGTTAAACCATGGTGTGACTCCTCTCGCCTGGCTACCTGTTCCACTCTCCTGGAGCTCTGCAAGTACCAGCTTTGTTGGGACGAGGCACAACACACGCAGGGCATCGACTCAGGCAACACCAACACAACTGGCGTGGGGCAAGGCGGGCTTTACAGGCAGGGCTCCTGGATTCCTCAAACATCTCTTTCCAAAATCATTATAACTGCTGAAAAGGGTGAGCCAGGAGCATGAGGACGTGGTGGCCCCAGAACCTGGTGCTGATACAGGTCTACGTGAAACCTAGAGCTTCAGGTGCATTGGAGGTGGTTGGTAAAGCAGAACAGCCTCATCACAGGAGCCAGTCGGGTGCTTTTAGACTGGAGAGGTTTAAGGGACGGGTGGATGAGGTGCTGAGGGACATGTTTTATTATTTCATAGGAATGGCTGGACTCGATGATCCAGTGGGTCTTTTCCAACCTGGTGATTCTATGGTTCTATTTTGGCTCACTTCCACAGCAGGATGAATCTATTTGTGACCTTATTTTAATAGGAACAGCCTCAGCAGGACCAATTAGCTAATATTTAACAACTTTACTTAAATTTGATCGTATTCTGCTAAACCTTCGCCTGCACCGAGACCATCCCCCGCCCTGGGTGGAAGGCGCCCCCATCACTCGCTGATTTGCAATCTCCCTACTCACACAGCCTCGTTTACTCCTCCGCGATCTCGGTCTCCTGGTGCACAACCACTTTGGTCACCGACATGTCTGGGTGCTGCTCCTTGGCTGCTTTTATCGCCTGCGCTAGAACCTGTAAGAGATCACATTTCAGAGCTGGGCCACGAGGGTCCCGCAGGGTGACACGAGACCATTTCTGACTCTGGGAGAAAGAAAAGTGAATCTGCTGATCCGGTGGGTCTCTTCCAACCTGGTTATTCTATGATTCTGGAGGTATCGGAATGTTTTCGATAGGAAAAGCTGTTTTCTAAGATTACACCCCCCACCTCTTCACTGCCCCGTGGTAGAAGATGGAGGAAAGCAATTAATCAAACCCCGTTTATTCTTCCAGCAAGTGTGATAAGCACATTTCTAACATCTTCTCAGACATTTTCTGCTGGAATTAATAAACCAGGTCTTGTCATACAAATGTTCTGCAGCCCCATCATACCTGAAACTAAAATTACGTGCGAAGTGCAGTTCTCTGATGACAAAATCATCACTTCCAATACACGCTGGAGGCCAACGAGGCTGACTCATCAGAAAGGTTTCACATAAAGCTGATGAGATTTAATGCAGGTGCTGAGTGCTGTGGAATGACTTCTGGCACTCCACGGCAGCAACCGTGCTTCAAAGTCACTTGCAAATTAATGCAGATCATCCAGATCTCATAGAAAATTTTATTTCACTTTTTTTTGTGGATTTTTTTTTTAAATTGTATTTGTCTAAAACACCTCTGGATTGCTGTTAACACCAGTTTCAGGGCAGAATGACGCTTTGGTGGCCCAGCCATACAGCTGGGTCCTGGCAAAGAGGAATTTATTTCAGAAATCATAGAATGGCTTGGGTTGGAAGGGACCTTAAAGATCATCCAGTTACAACCCCTGCCATGGGCAGGGACACCTCCCACTGGATCAGGCTCAAGGCTCCATCCAACCTGGCTTTGAACCCCTCCAGGGATGGGGCAGTCACCACTGCTCTGGGAAACCTGGGCTAGGGCCTCCCCACCCTCAGTGTGAAGAATTTCTTCCCAATGTCTAATTTAAATCTTCCTCTTGCCAATTTAGAGCCACTTCCCTTTGTCCTATCATTCCATGCCCCTGTAAAAAGTCCCTCCGCAGCTTTCTTGTAGCCCCCTTCAGGTACTGCTCTAAGTTCTCCCCGGAGCTTTCTTTTCTCCAGGCTGAACAACGCCAGCTCTCTCAGCCTGTCCTTGTATGGAAGGAGTTTCAGCCTTCAGATCATCTTCATAACTCACTCCAACACATCCATGTCCTTCTTATGCGGAGGATTCCAGAGCTGGATGCAGGACTCCAGCTGAGGTCTCACCAGAGCAGAGGGACAGAATCCCTTCCCTTGCCCTGCTGGCCAGGCTTCTTTTGATGCAGCCCAGCACACAGTTGGCTTTCTGGGCTGCATGTGCACATCACCAGCTCATGTCAAGCTCCTCATCAACCAGCACCCCAGGTCCTTCTCCACAGGGTTTCTCTCTATCGCATCATCCCCAATCCTGTATTGAAGCCGCAGATTGCCCTGACCCGGGTGTAGGACTGTGCACTTGACCTCGTTGAACCTCATGAGATTCACACATGAATCACACATAAATCAGGTCTGAAGCTTTGCTTCCACCTCAACAGAATTTCCCTACATTCTTCAGAGAGTCAGCCTGTCTAGCTGGTGAGGGCTTCAAGTAGCTCTTCTGGACTACATCCAAGCTCATACCTGGTCGTGGTCTACATCCGCATCTCCTGTGATGACAATCCTCTTTTCAATCCGTGTCTCTGAAATACCACCTTTTACAGTCTAGGACAAAAGGCAAAAAACTCCTGTTAGTCTGGAAGTGAAAAGGAATTCAAGCGCACGGGGCTGCCTGCCTAAAGAGAGCATCCAAACCCAGTGTGACCAAACACTGCCACCACGACAGGGTATCCAAATCACGAGGGAAACTGCTGCTGCTCAAAGAAACGCTGTCAAAAATCCATCTTATATCTGAGCCAGGGAAGAGCCATGACCCACAGTAGGGTTCTCTCCCATTGTCCCACAGGACAATCACAACCTGCGTCCACAGACTCCACTGCAAATCACTGCTCATTGCAGGGGGGGTGGAACTAGGTGATCTTTAAGGTCCATTCCGACCCAAAGCATTTTATGTTTCTACGAATTAATCCACAGCCTTAATTCAACACAGGCAAACTTGAGACCTTCATGTTTTGTTTCAAGTATTACTCCCATTTTTTGAAAGAAACTGGGGCTGAAGCTTTTGTATCCACCTCTCTATCATGTTTTATCACGTTCCCACACCATTACCTTTGTGATCTGGGTGGTGGTGGTGCTGCTGGTGGTTTCTGAAGTGATGGTCTGAGCAGTGAGCAGGATGCCGGGGTCTAAATCTCCATTGCCACCATCTGTCTGCAGGATAGAAGAACAGGCTGTCAGACCCTGCGGGCAGTGGGGACAGTCACACGGCCTCCACACCAACACAGCAGGACGCGGTCTGAGGACAGAAACTCCTCTCCACCACAGACCACAGGACAGAGCTGGTCTGCAGCCCACTGCACAGGTCTCTGAAGGGTCAGCACAAAGCTCTTGGGCTTGAAGACTGGAAAACCACAGAGTCACTCAAGCAGGACCTTTGACATCCCTCAGTCAAGGTGGGCCAGGATCCACACGAATCTGGGGACGCCGCTCGCTCAGCAATGCCAGTCATGGCCCTACACACCAGGCTGCAGGCTTGGACCACACAGGGAGACCAAAGCAGACACCAGTCCTGAATTACATCTGCCTGGACCCATGGAGGTCCAGAAAGGCAGAGAGCACAGTCTGATTCAGAAGGTACTTGTGACCTTTTCTCCCCTCTGACAACACCATGCACATCACTTAGAATCATAGAATCACCAGGTTGGAAAAGACCCATCGGATCATTGAGTCCAACCATTCCCATCAATCACTAAACCATGTCCCTCAGCACCTCATCCACCCATCCCTTAAACCCCTCCAGGTAAAGTGACTCCAACCCCTCCCTGGGCAGCCTCTGTCAGGCCCAATGACCCTTTCTAGGAAATTTTATTTCCTCACGTCCAGGCTAAACCTCCCCTGGTGGAGCTTGAGGCCATTCCCTCTCATCCTGTCCCCTGTCACTTGGGAGAAGAGCCCAGCTCCCTCCTCTCCACAATCTCCTTTTAGATAGCTGTAGAGAGCAATGAGGTCTCCCCTCAGCCTCCTCTTCTCCAGGGTAAACACCCCCAGCTCTCTCAGCCTCCTCATAAGGTCTGTATGCTTTAAACTCTGTAGAAGCAACAAAAGTCGCTGCCCTAGGAACAACTTCTCTTATACCTGGTTACTTGGTTCCCATTCTGCACGGCTCAACCTTTCAAGGTCAGCCCCCAGGCCCCAAATAAGTCGTCCCTGCCAACCCATCCTGGCTGTGCCTCCCTTACCGAGCGCACCAGTAACGAGTGCTGGGCACAACCCAGCACGGTGGTGGAACGATATCAGGAGTTACCACAAGGTGGGATCATTTTCCACAGACTGGGGGAAATCTCACAGCACATCACAAGCCGGCGGGCGTACAGCTATTTCTCCCAGCCCCAGAGACACACTTTTCCCTTTTCTTTTCCCAGTGAGAAGAGGTAGCAGCAGTAACTGGAGCAGAACCGCTCTATCCATCTATCCACTGAGAAATAGGATGATTCTCACCACTGCTCGGCACAGACATAGCCAAAATACCCCTCTACTCCCACAAAGAGGAGGGATGCTGAGTAACCACAGGATTCATTTGGAATCCCAAATTACACCAGGCTGGTCCATAGCCATTAGGAAAAAATTCTTCACCAAAAGGGTTCTCCAGCACTGGCAGAGGCTGCCTGGGGAGGTGGTTAAGTCACCATCCCTGGAGGTGTTTAAAAGACAGGGAGATGAAGTGCTTAGGGGTACGATTTAGTGCAGGGGATGGGTACAGTTGGATTTGATGATCGCAAAGGTCTTTTCCAACCTAGTGATTCTATGATTCTACAGGCTACCCCTACCCAAAGCTGCATCCCATAGTCACTGCACTCCAACAACCACGGTTACGACAAACCCAACGCTAACAAAGGCTCCAAACTCTCAAATACATAAATTAAAACCTATTTTAGATCAAGGATTAATTTAAACCTTAGCAATGAAACCATTCCTGCGTATGCCAGTATCTCTCCACTAACATTTCTAGTTTCCAGTCACCAGACACTCGCTCTGGCTGCACGTTACACAGCATTTCTGCTTTTCAACACCTCTCTCAAGGTTGAAATAAAGGACAATCCACAAACATTTCAAAAAAGCAAGGAGAGCTGGGAAAGCAAGGCCCTTTTTCCTGCAGAATAAAGGGTCAACTCTGGTTAACTCTGTACAGTCTGATCTACATCCCAAAGCTGAAGGTGAGTCTGTTTGAATGCTTGAAAAATAATTACTCATCAGCGATAGCAAAACGATTGCTTCTCTAAAAATACCAGATACACCTGGAAATACAACGCACTGCATTGTTTAACTTCTGTGCTGTGACTCAGATGCTTGGAGAGAGGCAGGTGCTGCTGTCTCACCCAGAGGACTTAGAAACAAAATGTTTACTTGAGTTTATTTAAGCCCCTGGGAAATGAATCAGAACACACCTTACCTGTGCAGCTTCGTAGGTGATGGTCTTTGTCTCCGTGTGGACGATGGGGACTTCTTTAGTGGGAATTTCACTCTTGACGGCGCTGGACACGTCGGAGATGGTGACCGTCTGTGTCTTCACTAGCGGTGGCTGTGAGACAGGGTTAAGAACAGCTCCATAAAGACCTGGTCAGCACTGCCCCATCGTGAGGCGCCGCTGGCAAATGTTCTGACACTGATCTGATAAAAGCACTGTTGGAACCAAGGTCAGCCTAGAAACCTCTGGGTTTGAGCCTCTGGTAGGACACGCTGCTCACAGGGCAGGGATCACGGTGAGGATTAAATAGGGAGAAAAATCCTTCCAGCCTTCCCCAGCGTTGTGCCCTCAAGGCAGCAGGCGTTAACCTGGGGGTTTAACCCCTGTGTCACAACACCACAAAGAAACTGTCTCCACTGATAATTAACTTTCTAATTACCAGCAACTCATTGCCAGCTGCCAGTAACAGATGACCCTCACCTCCTGATGACAAAGTCATTATTAAGAACCCTCATCGGATCCTAGGTCTTTAACTTTTATTAAATCAATGTCAGACAAAAAAGAAATATGACATTTTGCACAAGAAATGGAAGTGGGGGGGGGAGAGAGAAATCAGTTGTTCCACCACCTGATAATCATCCAGAAGAAGAGTTAGTTCAGACCCACAGTGTTTTCCCAGAGGGCTCGATCTCCGCTCACCATCCCCAAACCTGCCACCGTGACTGTTAGCAGGGGAAGGGGACACCTATTTGACCATCAGCAGTAAATATCAACACTGAAGCAGGCAAAAAATCTCTCCCACGGTGGAGAGCAGAGAGGGGACATCAGAGCGCACATTCACAATGGAAAAGCACGTTTGACAGCACTCGAAATTTGCTCTGCTGTGCTACGGCTCAGCCCTGGTACACCAGGAAATGGCAAAACCAGAAGGAACTACAGTTAAATGCCTTTGGAGCCTAAATATTTCCCTTTGGGGGATGCACCAGGGTGCTGTGATCAAAGAAAGGCAAAGGGCATTGCACAGTGGCAACTGTATTTAATGTAAAGACAGACTGAGAAAGGCTTGTCTTTAATGCAAAGATAAATTGAGAGAGGGGTTTGTGTGCAGTGACTGCAGGTAATTAACCAGTTAATTAGCTCCAAGCACGAGTGCAAGCCAAGAAAACACAACTCCTCTCCGGTCCACGGCATCTGCTTGCTGCAGTGTTTGGTTCCCACTCCCAAGGCAGCCGGGGGGTGCAGGGGAGCAGGCGCTGGGGCTTCACTACCTGGAAGCAGCGAATGACTGCAGGCAGCCCGTTATTAACATCTGAGTCGTGACATTCGCCATTTAGCTCTCTAAAGGCAAATCTCTCTTCGCCATCCTCTGCCACCTCCTCCTCTCCTGCCCAGGGCTGCTGGGGGCGTGCGGCAGGGGTGGCGGGAGGCTCCAGCTCAAGGAGCTCCGAGTCCTTCTCCGCATCTGCACAAAGCCCCTTTCCACATCTCAGGTCCTCCTCGCTCTTGGGGAGGCTGGCAGCTGCCTCCTCCTCCTCCTCCTCCTCGCTGCTTAGGGAGGAGGCAGCGAAGTGACAGCTGGGAGAAGGCTCAGAGCTGGGTGGCACTGGGGTCTCACTAAAAGCTACCGAGTGCTTTGAGCCCTCCCGCACAAAGCCAGGGGTAACACTGCTCCTCTCTGGCACTGCAGCCACATCCTCTCTGGAGAGAAAGTCACTCATCTTCTAAAAAGAAATGAATACACACAAAAAAAAAAAGGCCAGAAAAAAAAGAGAGAGAAAGAAAGCGTTAGGGAGAACAAGAGGTCATAAAGCATAAAGACAAAACATCGTTTTCTTGTAATACCTCCCATCTCTAGTAACGCATGCAACAGGAGAGGGCTTGGATGCCTGAAAACCTTTGTGCTGTGTGATGTACCACAGCCTTCCCCATACATTAATAATCCACTCTCCTAAAGCCTAAGGAATTAACATTGAAACAACTCTCTGCATCTAAATTAAAGGAAGAGCCACCGCTAAGGTGTGCAACAAACCTCAACAACTACACCAAAACCAGCCCCCAGTTATGCTTTAAACTCCTTGAAATATTTCACACTGGGTTTTAATTGGCACGTGTAGATTAAAAGAATTACTCTGCACAATAATCCACAGAGAATCACAGAATCACAGGATTGGAAGGGACCTTAAAGTTCATCCAGTTCCAAACCCCTAGCAACGAGCAGGGACATATTCGACTGGATCATGCTGCTCGAGCTCCATCCAACCTGACCTTGAACGTCTCCAGGGATGGGGCAGCCACAACCTCCCTGGGCAACCTGGGCTAGTGCCTCACCACTGTCATCATGAAGAAATTCCTCCTCATGCCTAGGAGCCTGGGTTTTGCTCTTTCCCTTGCCCCTGGGAACGCACCCACCTCTGAGTACCCTCTTCACGTTTGTAGTCTCTGGGATAACCAAGAAATTTGTCATTGCGGCACTGGAAAAATTAGTGCCTGAATACCTACAAGTCAGCATTGAAATGAGGTGTAGAGTTACCAACAGAGTCCTGAACTGACGATGCATTCTGGTCATCTGAAAGAATTTGTATTACGTCTCCTAGACAAATAATTAACTTAGCACAAAACTTTTCAGCTGAGATATAAAGAAACGTGGCTTTAAAATGGGAAGCCAGATGTTGATGTCGATGTGCTGGCCCCATCGCCACTGAGCATGCGGTGCAGGTGACTGCTCAAACAACAGTATTTGACCATTTATTCAGGGTTGCTGAAATATTTGGAAGAAGCTTTATCCCAAAAGCAGTTGGCGCATGGAAACCTTTACAGCATAACAGATATTTGTGATAGTGCATGGGAGAGCAGACACGGAATGAAGCAACCCAGCCTTTTGGGGAGCAAGCAAGCACGTCTATAGCACCTGAGATACTTGGGAAGAAGGTGCCAAGGCAGAGGTATTAACTAAGGCTGCTGCTATCCTGCTCTTCATTCAGCTCGTTAGCAAGGTCTCAACTAGGTCTTCTCACATCTCTGGGAGCCCTCAAGCCAGGAGGGAAGCAAAAGCAATAGAAGAGTTAAAACATTAACAGGACAGAAAGCTTTAGCACAAATCAACTCTTTGCCGAAACGGCTGAGTGAGGAATTTTTCAGAGGCACAGAGAAGCAGGATGGAGGCTACAGTCCTGCCCTGTGCTAGAAATCGTGCATCTCTCCTTATTAACACTGAAATTTGCCTTCAAGGAAGGGCAGAATAAGCAGTTGGCACCTATGATTTTACACACATCAGGGTTATCACATCATCCGGCATCAGGGAACAAGGAGGGAAAACACCCCAAGGAGGGCTGCTGTGTAATCAATGCCATTATTATTTATTCTCAATAATTAACCTCACAGTTTCACTTCAAATAGCTTCAAGGTTTCTGCTACCTTAGTATAAAAACAGCTACACACCTGCTCAACCCAAAGCAGTGATTAAATATTCATGTAAGCACGGCAAGTCCATTTTGTCAACTGTTAATTTTAATTTTGGTGGTGGCATTATATGCGCAGAAACTGTTGCCTCACTTTTTACTACACAGATTCTCTCGCCAACCAAAAACCAATAATTTGTGCCTAAAATATGAGGCCTGAAGCTTGCATGTTATCCAGTACAAGGAATTTTCTGTACAACAGAGGCTTTCACCTTGATTGACCTCATCTAACAGCATAGTTCTAGAGTTTGCTCCGTGTAGGAACAAGTAGATGCTAATTTTATTCAAGAGATGACTCTTCCACCATTCCTCGCGGGTATCTCAGTTCCCAGCTTCTTTATGCTGCAGACAGATCACCTCTAGGACTTCTGTCCATTAGCATCTCCAGCCTCTTGGGCTTCTTTTAAGTTCTTGGCCTATCGCTGAGGAAGATGGTGGAGTCACCATCTCTAGAGGTATTTAAAAGACAGGCAGACGAGGTGCTTAAGGATATAGTTTAGTGGCAGATAGGTACGGTTGGACTTGATGATCTCAGAGGTCTTTTCCAACCTGGTGATACGATGTGAAACTTCATTTAGTGGAGAGAAAGGACAGTGATCAGCACTGTGACAGGCCTGGTCTGACTGCACACACAGGGAAGAGTTATTTTTGATCAAAAACCCCTTCCACGTGTGCTCCTCCAAAGGCAAATCCACCTCCTACCCTCACTTGACCTAATGTGAGATATCGCCCTGTGATACTTCAGCAAACGGAACAGAAAGGGAGGTTATCAGCTTTGAGTACCATGTCTTGCTGCAAAACCGGACCATCTCTACTGCCAATGCAGTGATTTTTCCTTCATTATACAGGCTAAATCTAGCAAATTAATCACAGGATCTTGAGAAGACACAGTCCATCTTCTGGGGTTCAAGGGAAAATGCCTTAGGAGCAAGATTTCCTTAGGTAACAGCTGGGTCACTACTCGACAAGAGGCAGAATCTCTGATCAAACAAAGCAGATCAAGCAGCTACCCAAACACAGATCTACCGGAGACACAAATACTCGTAGGCAGTCAAACCAACCTCCCACCTCCCCTTCAGATCCAGAAAAAAATAAAATTTGCATTCTGCAATTACCTTGTGCGGTAAAAGCATAGAGGAAGGGAAAAGCTTGACTGAAGCCTGTGGCGCATGTACACATCCCATCAGCAAAGCGCAGCAAGAAACATGCAAACCATCAAGGCAGAATGAAATCCTGATAAGATCAACTGAGCAGAAACATTTTTCTTCTCGCCTTCCTATTCCACCGGGAAGAAGTCAGACTAATTGAAAGGTATTTGCTTCTAAATAAAATTAGCTATTTACAAACATTTCTTTTTTAAAAAAAAGCACAACTGTGTTTGCTCTGATATTTAAAAAGGCAATTTGCACATAGGTTGTTGGAAAAAGATGATATTTATATGAAAAACCCCAACCAACGGAACTCCCCCAGGAATCTGAACATCTGTTACAAATTCTGATCTTATCAAGATTTGTTTTAATTTGCAAAGGCAAAAGCATTCCTACTTTCAGGGCTCAGATCTGCAGAGTTCCAAACGCTCCTTGAGAACCACAAAACCTGGGAGCGCCTGGGCTGCCAAGCTACTCGCTACCAGAGACCCCAAACCGAACCAGTCGATCGAACACGAAGCAGACAATTCGCACGAGCCACACGCAGTGCAAAGAAAATGCAGGACGGGATGCAGTGCTCCAGAAGAAACAAACCCAACCAGCTAAATACTAATCTTTGTGCTCCTGATGCCGACAAACACTGAGGATGCAGCTTATTTGAAGCACCACAGCGTAATAAGTGATACACAATAATTCAAACTGGGGATAAATTAATAACAGGCTTAACTGCATGGCTGATACCAGTGACCAAAGAAGATTTCTTTTGCTTAGAAAAGTGGTTTTGTATATATTTGCCTGTATTTTTTTCAGGCTTTGGATCAGATTCCTATGAACCAGCCGCCCTGTGCTGTCAGAGTAGATGCTTATTATTTGTGGCACAGGCAAACACACAGAAATATTCAATTATCCGCATCCCAAAGCAGAATCCTACCCCAAAGGAAACTTCAGGATTGCTAAAGTGATGTCAACACGCCAATTACCAAAGACAATAAAAACTTGGAATTACAGCGCACGCTAACTCCCTACAACCACCTCCCGAATGCTACGAATTCTGGCTGGTTATGAGTTCCCAGCTCCCTTCTCCTCCCCACTGGCACGTGTTATTAGGTTATCCCCACACAAGCATCCACATCAGCCAACAGGCACGGCGTGACCGTCTACGGATGGACAAGTAGATGATGTTGTTTTCGCAGCAAACCACTCACCAGTGAGAGCTCCCAGATCAAATGATGCTCAATCTCGCCACTGGCAAAGCGCTTGGGTAAAGAGTATTATAAAGCAGAAAACAAGAGATGCTTATTTTACAATACCTGCCACGCCTTATAGAATGGTTTTGCCGTAAAGATAATAGTGAAAAAGTTCAGAAATCGTTCAACAAACCCCAACATTTGGAACTGGTGGCCATCTGCATTTTGGGGTGGATTTTTTAATTGCCATCGAGCTGATCGCACCATCCTGACCAGTTTAGTCATGACAGGACAAAAGAGAATTTCACCAAAGTCAGGCTTGAAAATACACAGCCTGCTACAAGCTTAAAAAGACTGAACAAGAAACCCAAGAGATTCCATGATACCCACCAGCCACTTCCAATCCACTGCACGAACCACACTGTAAACATGAAACAACCTCAAGATCAACACTTAAGTTGTTCAAGTACAGCTGCTAAGCAACATGATTCCAGCAGTATTTCCTCTCCCCATCCACCCTGATCCCCTTCCCATCCCTTTTAGGGCTCGTACCCTTGGATGAGGGGTACAAAGCTGCACATTTCTCATGCCAAATCCCCTCTGCAGCAAGAAAGCTGCTACTGCTGCCTCTGATTTAGCGGAGCAGCAGCAAGTGAAAAGGGTGGGGATACCATCAGGGGTTATAACTGCTCCTGTGCTGCTGCATTTCGCTTGCTGCATCTGAAAACTGGAGTTACTGCTCCACTGTGACGCCGGGTCAGCCAGGACAGCAGCGGCACCAGCCTCGTGCGGCTCCATCACAGCCAGATCTGCTTTCCTGTGACAGCTCGTAACTGTGTAGAATGAGCCGAACAGTTTATCCGAAAGCAAATAAACTCACAGAAGAAAATTCAGGAGTTAAAATTAACAGTGACTCTTGATCCAGCTCCAGACACAACCTCAGGCAGCCTCCTCCAGCTCAAACCCAACCAGAGGCTCGCACTCTATTCCCAAGCAGAAAGGCGGTAGTTAATTAGGAACGTGGATTCTTCACTTAGAAAAACACAAAGGAGCATTTTTGTCCTCAAATTAACACCAAGTGCTGGGGAGGGGCTCTCGCAGCTGCATTGCACAGGACCTGCGACACTTCTCCTCCCAGCACAACTTTCTGCATAGGATTTTCCTCACCATTCCATCTCGGAAGCAAAGAGCAAGAACATCTTAGTGTTAAGAGAACCTTCTCACCTCTCTGCAAACAAAGCCTTTCTTAAACCAAGCCAGATTTAATCCTCAATCAAATTTCTCTGGCCAGTTTGAGAGCGTGAATTGCTTGCAGCAGGAAACCCAGCAGATCCCACATGGTGAATCCCACCAGGAATGCCCTGGGGGCTGATGGCTCCTGGTTTGAGAGGGAAATACTGAGGGTTGGCCCGAGGAAGGTGTTAGCACGGGTCATATATTTGTTGTCAATAAGCAGTGGAAAGGAGAATCTGATTTGCAATAACATTTATTAATGATAAATGTACATATTTACAAAGAAAAAATCTGAGAAAAAATACAAAACCGAAAAAGTGTTCCAAAAGAGAGCATTTTAGGTAAAAAAGAAAGTGGTTTTAGTCCCCACAAACCGATTCCACAGGATCGTGAACCTCTGCTGGGAGATCCCAAAGTGGCACAACCCGAGGTTACTCTCCCCTCCAGCTTCACAAAGCAAGACAGTTGAAATGGGGACACGGGAGAAACCACACTGCCAGGTTCTCCCACGTCATCCACTCCGAACTACAGACTAAAGAGTTTCTAAATGAATCCACAACCTTTTTTGGACTATTTTTTCCCAGAAAGCATCTTACCTCAGCCTGTAGGTCACAACAGGCGCCTCCAACTCATGACCAAGAAAAAGAAAACCCAGTGGACCAGTGGAATAATTCTCAAGAGTGAGAAGTTACTGACCCTTATATGAAGGAAAAGACACTTTACCTATGACTTTCCCAAGGAGCCTGTAGACACGACATGGCCAGCGAACACAAGCTACTCCACTGGTGCAATGCTAAGGAAATCCACCTCTCCTAAATATTTCAGGATAGGAGGTAAATCCTCAATCTCTGCTTTTTCAGGGTCGTCACTAGTTACTGCACAAACTGCATGGAAAGAGAGCTGGTCTGGGCTACCTGCCCTGCCCACAGAGGCCTCAGTTCCTCTTCCACTGATTCCAAAAATTAAACCCATCACACCAGGCAAAGCAACACATGGCAGGAGGTGCAGGCTCTACCCTTGATTATCTGTTCAATCTTAATAACAGAAAAGAAAAAAGGGGTATTGTTTTACAGTAACATACACTTTGAATATCACCAATGAATGTCACATACAGAGCCCAGTACCTAACGCAGCCTCAGAGCTGAATCCATATTTCAAGCTCTGCTGTTTCAAAACACTAATGCCCACCTTGTTCTACAGCATGAAAGCACAAGAAACTGCTCTGCGTTTTACTTTGCGCTCAGGAGAGATGCTGTCACAGGGTAAGAAGATTCAGAAAGTGAGCGCAGAGCCAACTACCAGCTTTGTGATGAAAAATGCTGGAAACTCGGGTGCCACTCACTGGATCCTACAGGCAAGCACCGAGGAGCCTGGCTGTGCAGGAGCAGCCAGAGCACACGATGCCGGGGAAGCCTCAACGACATCAACACTGCCGGCAGCCTTCTTGTAGCCACATCACTAGAACAGCAAATCACTGAAATGTCATTTTCTGCAGCAAGTCACATCGAGAAATCATGCCTGGATGAGGTTAGGAGCTGTGGACATTCCCACCTTCCCTCTGGAAGGGATATTGGCTCCATCGCTCCGCACTGGCCACGTGGAAAAAGGTGCTTTATTCCCATTGGGGTTAGTGACAGTGTCGGGGGCTGCCAGACTTTGCAGTGGGTGTTCCTGAGGGCAACAGGAGCACAGGACACATGCCAGGTCCTTTACAGAAACCCTGAGACTAAAGCTAAAACCCATCAACTCTCCCTGCAGGTGGGTATGACAGCACACATCTCAGAATCCCTTCTTTCAGCATCACACCCTGCAGAGACGTCAAGGGTAAAACCAGAAATGAACCAGCACAGCACTGACATGTACGGGACACAGAAAGAAAAAGAGAGAGAAGGTGCAGGAATGAGATCTTACACGATCGCCACAGGGTGCATCCATAACTCCCTTTGCCTGGCAAGCAAATGGAAAACAAGTGGAGGAGCAACCAGTCAGGGGCTGGAGCAGAGCGGGGACATCACCGATGAGGTTGAACAGATGAGGTTTCTGTTCCTGATAAGCTACGGGCTTTCTCTGTCACAAGAGATCATCTCCTCCTGGATGAATGTAGACAACTGGCTTCTGACCTACCACAGAAATATAAAGGTTTTGTTCCGTTTCTTTATCCTCTACAATGATAATTGTTATATAAATCCCAAAAATGTTCCTGAGCATTCTCAGAATGTAAAGTTTAAAAGCTTTTTTTGCTGATAACCAGCTTCATCTCAAGACTGAGAAAGAGAGAGAGATGATCTTAAAGAAGTTGTTCAAGAATTGAGTTGAAGTGACCGACAAGAACGCCTGTCTCGTCACTCTGGGACAAGATATCCTGAGCACCGTGTCCAAACACTGCTCTGGGCAAAGATTTTTTAGACTTCAGGTCCTTTGGAAATGGTAGACAGAGCTAGAGAAACCGCGGCTTTTGCAAAAGCCACTGGGATGGCTTCAGATTACTTATCAGTTCAGAAAGAAAGCACCCAGTAACCTCAACAGCGCTCAAAGCAGCGTCCCAGCAGCTAACCCGCGTGATGGCTTTTGCAAGGAAGCAGGCGTGCGTTCGAGCTGCTCTCCTCCAGGAAACATGGGAAGAAAAGGGGACGGGAGATTGAACAGCTCCTGTCCCTTCCCTCTCCACGCCAGGCTGGCAGAACAAACAGTCCCTGGTTTTAATCATAGTTCAGGAAGGAGATTCAGGCAAGGGATCCTAGCCAGAAGCAGCCCTCTGGCTTCTTCCATCTTGCATCTTCTGCACAGCACGTGGCACTCCAGCATCCTTCCCCATCTCTACCAGCTCTCCTCTGCTCAACCTGGTCTTCCTACAGAGTTCACGGGCATCCAAAAGTGTCCTCTGAGCGCTGCAGGAACACAACCCATGGAGCAGAACCACCCCTCCACTGCCTGTGCCAAGCTCAGCTCTCCTTCACCCTACGGTGACACCAACCCGGTGACTCCTACGCTTCCAACCACCGACAGAGGAAGACTGTGTATTAAAGGCAGTGTAGTAAAGAGGGAAGAAAACTTTCCAATGAAAAACCAGCATTCTCACAAAAACAAAGTCCTAAAGGCACAAACCGGTGAGCTAATCAGAGCAAGAGTAATCGGAAAGATTCCCGCAAGATTAAAACAAAGGGTTTCACTAGCAACCTAAGTTTCTGAGACACCGTTTAGAAAGCCTCAACCTGTACACCGAGAGCAAGAGAGGGGCGGCTCAAGTGGTCTGTGACGCACCACGGTCCCTCAGATCAGACAGCACATGCCGTTACTTATCTTTTTCCTCAAGCTTATCTGCTAGCTTCCTAACTAACACTGTTCACACAGATACAGATCTACAAAGAGTGATAAATAAATACATATATATATATTCACACATTTTAATCCCTGTAATAAAGGTCTGCTCCTTCTTCTTCCATGCTGCTGGAGCAGCTGCCAACACTGGTGGCTGTTCTCAGAAGCAACTGTGTCTCCACCGACCCTCCAGAGAAAGCAACAGAAAGCAGACTACTGCCAAAAGGAGAAGCGGTTGGCTCAGCTCAGTCCCATAGTTGCTATGTACAGAAAAGAAATCCGTTAGACACAAAGCCCCCTCTCCCCTCCAGCTCGCAAGCCACTTCTGCTCAGCCCAGCTGGGCAACTCATCTCGGAGCCTACGCAGATCCACCAGGACAACTTGGATAAACATAAGCATGGTCCAGACAATTTACATTTGTAGGCAATCAACAACAAGCGGCATGCAACGGTTTTGTTAGAGAAGTCGAAAAACAATCGATGGCTTTAACATTAGAAGCGTGTCCTGATGCGGTAGAGTCAACATGCAAACAGAGGAGTGGTACCTAACAGCAGGTTATGCCGTTCCTGCGACCTAAGCAGTCGTGCGTCGGTTAGTTCAACACAAAATTAAACAAAACCACACCTGAAGTTGACCAAGACCACCAGATTCAGAAAAATTATAAATCTATGTTTACAGTAGGTAATTCCTTGCGGCGTGTTTCCTCCTATAACACGCTGTATCTTCGCGGAAGAGAGGACAGGGGTGGGAAAGGGAAGCTGGGGGGCTTTGCCGAAGGCTTCCCCCACCAGGGAAATGAAGAGTTGCCTGTCCCTGTCTCTACGTTAACTCTTAACAGCAGCATTGATTCTCAACACTTCTTATTTAAACACCAGTTTCCTAGAAAAGGAGTGGTTATGGATTAGATTTAACAGATTGCTGTAAAGCCTCTTGGGATCGGTACCAAATGTTCTTCAGCTTGCGAACATGGTGCGTTTAAAACAAGTTAGAGAGCAAGCTTCCAGCAATTCCCACGTGACGTCTACAGGGCCTCGGGAAGCAAATGCCTCCTCCAGCGTATTCACTCTCCCCGTCTGCCCTCCGACAGCCATCAGGAGCATGAATCAGAGAATTTGCCTTTGCACGCTAGGAAACTTCAGAATGGAGCTGGCAATCCATGACCACTCCTGCCAGGTCCTGGATCGAAGCCACAAAACGACACACAGCGGGATTAACACGACGGTCGCAGGGTGTCCCTCATCCAGGACAGCAAACTACGGAGATCAAAGACCAGGACAAGGAAGACGCAGCAGAGGCTACAGCCAAGAAATCCAGGAGCTTTGGTCTTGAGGTTTCAACATGACCCTGTTGCCACTCAGAGAAAGAGCAGCCACCAAACAGTCAGTGCTACGACCAGAAGAAAGGACATCATAAAGGGAACACGTGGAGAAGGAAAAATGCTAGAGTACAGCTGACACTTTCTGAGTGATTTCTGCTCTTCAGGAATGGGAATAGAAACCTTTGGAAGAGTTTCTTCACTTGCTTGCTGGGGAAAGGCTGTCTCAGTAGGTATCTCCTGCATTTTTAGTTTGTCTTCATCCTGTACTAACAGAGGACGTTCCCGTGTCTGCTTTCGTGGTAGAAGATCAAGAAAGACAGAGAGAGATGAACAAAAATGACAAGATGGAAAGTGCCCAAAAGGATACTTGGAGGTGTGCAAAGCGTTAGGTCAGTCTTCCCCTCAATGTGAAAATAAAGAGAGCAGAGCTGCTGGTGGCTCGGATCCCATCAGCCTTAGAGCTGCAAAACCTAATTCTCTCTGCAGAGCGCATCAACACCTGGATTGGAACCACAAGTGTTTTATCATGAACCTCTGGATCACCATCACACGTGTTTTATGACTGCCCTCCCAGAAGAGCGTGCGCTCAAAACCTACTGAAGTGGTTTGGACTTGGAATGGTTGAGAGTAGAGTTTGAGGCATTAGAAATAAGAACGGTGCAGTACAAAACGTGGTCTCTGACAGCTTCCTACCCTACAACGCCCTTAAAAAAATAGCATTTGTTAAATACTGTTGAGCATCCAGACCGCAGTGCAGATACAAAATGCTTTTTTTCAAAATCCCGACGACAGTATCAAAATTTCAACCGCTTTGAAAATTCTACTGGAACACGTGAAAAATCATTACGTCTCAGAAAACCCGAGCGTAGAAGAGGCAGGACGGCAGTAGGAGCGCTGGAAACCCCTTAAAACTTCGCTCCGTGGTTTCGCACTTTCGTTTCTGGAATCTAAAGGATGCGGCAAACCAGAATGACATCATCATGTAGGATCATGCAAGGGCTCTGGGTGGAGAAAGAAATGATTGTGGGAAGAGCTGCTGCCCAGTAACTCTCCATCCCTTTAGTCTGCCAGACCTGGTCAAACCCCGAGTGTATCTAGGAGAGGAAAAACTTAGCTCTGAGCTCTCTCAGCTGTGCCAGCCTCTTTTGATCAGTACGTAACTTTGGGACTGGTTCTTTGCACACCCCCAAGTGATGAGCGTTGGGGAGAAAGTAGCCGGGAGACTGGGCAGCGAAAGAAAATACAAAATGCAAGAGTAATATGATCGTTAAAACAAACAAACAAACAAAAAAAGAAACAGGGAGAAAGACAACATAAAAAGAACAGGGTAGAGTTAAACTTTCATAATTGCTTTTCTCGCCGAATACACGGTTATATCTTTCATGCAGCGTTTTCGAACCAGCCATGCACCAAAATAAGCAAAATCGAAAGCTGCAAAAGCTGCAGCAGTGCAAAAGTCCTCTCGGTGTGAGTTATGAAACTACATCATAGAGCCAAAAGAAAAAAAAAAACATTATCCAGCAGCTGCTGTCGAGTTTTTGCTTGGTGCCATTGCAATAGCAAAAGTCTGGTTCAGAAGCACATATCAGAGCAGCAGCTTTACCTCGAGCCCACCAACCTGTCTCTCAGAAGATAGGACAGTGACTTTCTTGACCTGGACACACAAAGGTGTTAAGGTTCAGTTGTCTTGCAATAAAACACACGGGAACAGCAGAAAAGCAGCCCCTGGCTGCACATGCTTTGGTCACCACAGAGGGTGAAGATACCACCATTAACAGGAGAAACAGGATTGCTGCGTATCGTGATTTACCAGCCTTTAACGTGTGCCAGCGGAGGGAAACACTCTTACTGGAAGGTGCCTCATCCAACCTGAATCATAGGATGGTTTGGGTTGGAAAGGACCTTAAAGATCACCCAGCTCCAACCCCCTGCTGTGGGCAGGGACACCTCCCACTGGATCAGGTTGCTCAAAGCCTCTCAAAAATGCATTTCTGGAAGTTCGCAGCAGAACGTGTTCTCCTTTGCCTCAGAGCAAGACCACTCCAGAGAAGAAAAGTCTAGCAGCGAATTTCCAGAAATGCAAATCCAGAGCTGACACCAACCCTGGATCACTGTGGACCACTGCAGCCCCCCAGCATCTCACAATGCGGTCACCATGCAAGAAATTCATCGTAGCCAAGAAGGTAATTCTTGAACTGCAACTGTGGAGCTTGAGAGCCCCAGCTCTATCCCACCCCCACACCCACAAATCCCATCATCCTGTGGGCAGAACCTGAGCCCCACTGCCCGAGTTCATGCAGAATTTACACTGAGACTCAGCAAACGAAGAGGAAAACCCATCCGTGTGTTCAACAGAGCAACTCACAGGATAATTATCACTGCTCGTTAGTTAGTTTGGGGTTTTTTCCTTTTCTAGTGGGAGAGAAAAAGCTATATAATTGTCATAGCTTTCATCTATGCTTTGAGGAGCCTGCAGTAAACTTGGTGGCTAAAATCCCTCATTCCTGTTCTGATAACTCTCCCTCCACGGTAGGATGGTTTGTGTTTAGAGAGTATCTCCTTCAAAATGGTTTGAAGCTGAAACACAAGCTTATCTGCAGTGCTGGGGGCAGGAAGACGACCAGGAGAGTCTACAACTGCCACCACAGCGGCCAAGAAGCAATTTTTCATTTGTAAATGAAAAATCACATTTATTATTTAAGAGCCTGATCACCACTGCCTCTGACTAGAGTTTTACTCTCAAGCTTCAAACCTGAGCCAGGTAACACCAATATCCAACAGAGAAGCTCTCTGTCATCCAAGGGGAAACCAGTTGGTAGACAGATCTCTGCTCCAACTTGGTTTCTTTGAAAAATTACCTTTTTTAAGGAAATGAGCAGAGAAACTGTGACTGTATGTGGCTATTAACACACAGGCACTGTTCCTGTAAGGAGGAAGATTCCCAGCACGTATGAACAGCCCTGGTGTAGCCACCTGAGGAGTCTTCTTGAGGCAGATCAGCACCCGCAGATCCTAATGCAAGACTAAACCCAATGATACCAAATTAACTGGAGAATAAAATGACTTCTGAAAGCGGATACCACTCTAGTGACTCTCCACTGGGTTACCAGCAATATTTTCTCTGAAGCAATAATTCCCTTTAATTCTGGTGTTTGGGTTTGGGTTTTTTTCCCCACGTTTTGGGGAGATTCATTCCCTGGCACCAAGAATGAGCCAGTCCCCAAACCAACCATGTAAAATGAAGTCTAGTATCACGGGTGACAGCAACACTGGGAAAAAGCAGCGTCAAAACCAGGTGAGGAATTCCTACAACCTTCCTACTAAAAACAAATATGACATTTTTATGATACTACGACCAAAGCCTCTCTGAGAGACCATTTTGTGTGTAAAAATCCAATATTAACTATTAAAACTCAATATAACCCAAACTAAGGGGAGCTGAGGTCAAGTCCTACGTTGCAAAGCTGCCTCCTGGCACAACACCCACGCGCCGCAAGGTACTCACTCCATCCACTCCTGTAGGAATCTGCCCGTTGACATTAAGGGTTCGGAAAGGGGAGTGAGTGGACAAACGTTTGTCCCATTCACTCGGCCGGGGCTCCGGGACGGACTCCATAAAGTTCTTCTTCAACTCACTGATGTTGGCGTGATGCTTCTTTATTTCTTCTTGGGTTTTATCTAGATCCTGTCAGCAAAAGGACAAGGTCAATGAAGAGACACGGAGGTGACAACCTGCGGTTGCCTACGCTGCCGCATAGCAAAGCTGCGCTCAGCAGAGTCCTTGGCGGCTTCCATCAGTGTGCTCACACCGCAAACACACAAAGGGAACGTCCTCTCTCCTCTTTGCTTTTGTATTAATGGGGATAAACTGCCATCGGGATGGAGTGGGGTCTCCTCCAGGAGTGGGATGTGCCATCGGTCAGCTCAAGCTACACCAAAAGCGATGACAGGTGAGGTCTAATCTCCTGGGCCTTCCCCATCTGTTTGTTTGTTTGTTTTTTTTAAATTGCAAGGCCAGGTTGGATGGTGCTTTGAGCAGCCTGATCCAGTGGGAGGTGTCCCTGCCCATGGCAGCGGGTTGAAACTGGATGGGCTTTGAGGTCCCCTCCAACCTAAACCATTCTAGGATTCTATGATACTATATTTGTTAGGGTTATTTAATTCAAAGCCTTTAAATTGGGCGGGGTTGCTTTCTTTTCTCTCTGTTAGCCTGAATATTCACGGGCACAAATGCAATTACTGTTGAAGAAAACGTTTCCCCAATTTAATTTATTCTCCTCATGCCTGTTCTCTTTCATCCTACCAGGAATTATCTTCGGTCCCAGAATACCCCATTATCTTTCCCCTCCCCTCATCTCATCCCTCCAGGAGCTACCACAGGAGGTTTTAGACTTCTGAAATGAGGATGAGATGACAGCCCTCTAAGAATCGACTGGAGAATTCACTTTATGCCGGATCAATCGAGAAACTCTGGCTAACATTTCTCACCTGGACAGAGCCCAATTTCTAGTCTGTGATGCCAGCTTACAGCATAAACGCAAAGACTTCAAGGCAAGCCAGCTCTCTTCTACTTGTTTAAAACCAGCTTTTCCTTGCAAGCGAATCAGAGTTTGTCGAAGACAAAGCTTTTGCATAAACAAGGCATAAGCCAAACAACAACTTTCTGGACAGTGCCAAAAGGCAGCCTCACACATTGGAAATTGGAAAATCAAGGTCAGTAGAAGCACCTCTGGGAAATATCACTGGCTTTGTGCTTTTAGCTGGAGCTCAGCCCATCGGTTTTAGAAGATGGGAAAGCAAAGGCATCCCTAAATTTCCGATCTCCCCCAGTATCTGCGTTCCTGCAGCTTATTCAGGACACATGGGGCTCAATGTGTTATTACCCCTCTCTGCAGGGCTAGAGCCCCAAAGACTCATTAACAACATTTCCTCGTTTTGGCACAGTTCAGGGGGAAATAAAAGAGTTTTGGCACACATCTTGGATGAAAGCACAAGCAAGTGCCTGCTAGTTAGGAGGAAAAAAAAGCACAAATAAGGCTGCTGAGGACTCCAGGGCAAAGCCCTGCCTGCATCCAGGAGCCCTACAGCTGCTCCTGGTTCAGAGAAGAGAGAAAGACCACCTTGGCCATTCACCACTGCGCAAGAGCTGGTCCTGGAGGGCTTGCGGAGAAGCTGAAGCCACGAGGAGCTACGTGGAGCCACAACGGGTCTTGAAAGCATCTTGAGGAACAAGCTTGCTAAGCGTTAAGGCTTTTCCTCCTGCGTTGCACCTTTTTGTACAAACACAGAGCACTGGGGTGTTGAGCACGGAGTGTTAAAATGGCTTTCAATAAAATCAAGCGGCAGCTTCAGGAGCGTGAGGTCTGCTGGAAAAATGTCTGATCTGCCAAATACATGGATTAAAAAAAAAAAAAAAAAGGAATAAAGGGAAGTGAGCTGCTGGGTCAGCTCTTTTCTAAGGGAGGGCTGGAGCACCTGCAACAGAACCAGTGGGAAGGGCAGCAGGAAGGGAACGGGCTTGGAGAAGGGGCTGGGTGCCAGAGCCAAGTATTGCACTGCAGGAAAAAGGGAGTTTGAAGCAACAGAAAAGCTCTGATTGGGGCTGGGGAGATGGAGCTGTTCCACTTGGGTGAAAGAAAGCGACTGGGACAGTCTTCACGGCGCTCCGGTGGCAGCCGAACCGTGCCTGTCGTGTCAAAGCACCTTCACGCGTGGCCGAAAGCTTAAGTTGGAGCAGTCATCAGTCAAAAACAAACAAAAAAAGAAGATTTAAAAAAAAAACCACCCAGAAGCTGCAAAACTTTTAAAATTGAAATGAGGAGAAGGCAGTTAGTACACTCCACTTGCAAGAGATACCAACAGGGACACCCTACCAGCTGCTGGTGCTGCAGTTTTGAGTAGGAACACATAACATAGAGTATCGGAAGCCACAAAACGTCTTCTTGTAACACAGTGTATTAAAACAAATAAAATATATGATTGGCACGGTCTGTTCTGAGATGGTGCTTGGGTGAAAGAGCTAGAGCCAAAGGTAAGAGCTGTTTGCAGAGGGGTGAAACGGCTCGTCTCCACAAGCATCAAGCCCTTCTGTCCCCTCCATGGGGACCACAATGGGGTCTAGGGGAGCGTTCAAGATGCTGCAGGGCCACTAAGTGTTGGGAGGAGGCCTGCAACATTGCATCGCTGCAATGCTGGTAGGAACATCCAAAAGAAGGACTTGCTTCTGCCTGAAGCAGCATGGACATCGTGGTGGTCCGAGTGCCATAAAGGTGACAATTTCCCATGCAGCTTATCCTGAATTTTTCATTTTCACAGACTGCCTTTTGACCCGGGAAAATAATTTCTTGCAAGCATGTATAAACTCGTAAATGAAGTCCTGCCACGAAGCCAGGTTGGATGGGGCTTTGAGCAACTGGATCCAGTGGGAGGTGTCCCTGACCATGGCAGGAGGCTGGAACTGGATGGTCCCTTCCAACCTAAACCCTTCTCAGATTCTAAGAGCACCCAGCAGTTCTGAGAGCAGACCTGAACACGCAGCTCTGCCAATCATATATTTTGGGTAAGTATGAGAGAATGAAAGTTAGAAGAGGTAGAAGGAAGGATGCACATCGTCATGTTCACTGTCACCATGCGAAAGCATATTTAAAACCAAAATAATAAAGTCTTTCATGCAAGAGCATGCAAAAACAAAGGCAGCAGCAAAAGAGGAAGAAAAAAGTTCAGCGCAGATGCAGAAGGTCTAAGCAAACGCAACTGAAAAAAGCTTCAAGTTCATACAAACCTCCAACATTAAATTGCTATGCCTGATATAAATGTTTTCACCATCTAGCCTCTTTGATCTTTTCTGTGAAAATGAAAGAAAAGGGGGAAACAAAAAGGAAAAAAAAAAAGAAAAAGCACAAAAAATTAAAACGTTGTTCTTGCGGGAACTGACAAATTGGCAAATTAAAAAAGTTAAACTCAAGGTGGGGAGCGCAGCGCTTGTGCCAGCGTGGGGCGGGGACCCAGCCAGAGTGTGGGGCACCACCAGGAGATGGGGGGCTTGCTCATGGAGGATGGGGCAATGCAATGAGTCCTTTAAAGAGACAGGTCCCAGGGCTTCATCGGCTTTTGCCTCGGTTCGTATCGCTGCCACACAGAGACACTTGACTGGTTTTTTGCGGAAACCTTGCACGGAGTCACAGCCTCACACTGCTGAGAGCGACACCCGTGAGGCTGTAGCGCCTGGTGCCACCTGTGCAAGGTCTCAGTGTGCAGAGTGACCACATCTTAACCACCTTTCCCATCTTGGATATGTCCCCTATTACTTAAATCATACAAAAAAAGCATTATACTTTTTTTTTTTTGCATTTCCAGGAATGCACACTTCATGGTTTTCTTGGGTTTCTAACTGAATTTATCACAGAGCACTTCGATTTTACAAATCAAACCAAGTGTGTTGCCCTGGAACGCTCAACATGCACGATGGCAGCAACCAGAGTGGTCAGGGGACAAAAAGCTATTCAATTTAAAATGAAATATCTGATAGTTGTAGTTTAAAGACAAAAACCCCCAACCCAAAACACATGAAGAAATTGGAGCGCTGTCTTTTTAAAACAGGTTACGGATGCATGAGTGATATGGCAAATTTGGTTGGTGAAAGTGTAAAATGGCTAACCTTCCTCATTCTTATCAGCTCTTCCTCTTTTTCTGCAGGCTGCTGCTGTCAGGCAGTGATAAAAAAACAGAAAAAAAAAGAAAAAAAAGAAGAGTTGTTGGTTCATTGAACTGCATTGAACCTCAGTTTTTAACCTTCAAAAAATTGTGAGCAACCTAACGGAATGATCAGCACAAACCTGGGGCTGGTCACCATTCGTGGTGGGCACGGTGACCTCAATGTGGGTTTTCCTCACCTACATTTAAGAAATAAATTGGTAAAAACATTTTCTTGTTAGTAGATTGGTTTCGAGAGACCGTTTAGTTTCAAAACGCAGCTGCATGAAGTTGGTTTTGAAATGCCAGGTGAGCATGCACAAACCAACATGCAGCCCTCGGGGGAGAGTTAAAGACACCGCAGCTCTGTTAGTGAACAGCACGTTTGCAATAATTCAGCTCGAGAATTATTTCCATTTGAAACCAGCCGGGCTTCCCACCAGCATCAAGCTTTGTCAGGCAATGCTTTCAAATCCCATTTGCAGCTGGATCTCTCAAGTGAAATCTTACCCAAAAGCAACATTTTCAGATTAACACCGACCTTCTCAACAACAGGACGTTACTTGTTACGCACAGGGATTACATTCACAGAGCCAGTAAGGAGAGACCTAGCTACAAAACTGATGAGGGGAAATGGTTTTCAGCTGAAACGGGAGTTTTAGATGAGATCTTAGGAAGAAATGTTTTGCTGTGAGGGTGGGGAGCCACCAAGCACAGGTTGCCCAGAGCAGGGGTGGCTGCCCCATCCCTGGAGGGGTTCAAGGCCAGGCTGGATGGGGCTTGGAGCCCCTGATCCAGTGGGACGTGTCCCTGCCCATGGCAGGGGTGGGACTGGATGGGCTTTCAGGTCTCTTCCAACCCAAACCACTCCATGATTCTATGAAAATCCAGCCTAACATCACAAATGTTCATTATTCTTTCTAAGTAGAGAGCTTATGTAGTCTTAACACATTAAGGCAAGTATTTTAGGGATGCTGGATTGCCAAAANAAGAAATGTTTTGCTGTGAGGGTGGGGAGCCACCAAGCACAGGTTGCCCAGAGCAGTGGTGGCTGCCCCATCCCTGGAGGGGTTCAAGGCCAGGCTGGATGGGGCTTGGAGCCCCTGATCCAGTGGGACGTGTCCCTGCCCATGGCAGGGGTGGGACTGGATGGGCTTTCAGGTCTCTTCCAACCCAAACCACTCCATGATTCTATGAAAATCCAGCCTAACATCACAAATGTTCATTATTCTTTCTAAGTAGAGAGCTTATGTAGTCTTAACACATTAAGGCAAGTATTTTAGGGATGCTGGATTGCCAAAAACTCTGCATCGGTGAGTGTTAAGTGACGCAGCTGTAGTTGAGGAATAGGGTAAATCTGGCACGTTCACATCCACAATTTCCTCTCACATCTACATTTAGAGAAAAAAAAAATTCCAGTGTTCAAGCTTTTAGGAAAAAACTCCAAGAATGGGATGAATAAGATTTACTTATTCTCAGTTTGAGGCTGGGGAGGGGGAGCAGCCATGCAGGAACGGCCTTGCAGGAATGAAGTGCCACGATGCACGCTCCAACGTGCCATCCTGAAGATCCCTGTAGCATTTTCATTTAATAATTACAGGTCACAGCAGCTGTCTTTTCTTCACTTCCATCTCCCAACCTCAATTAATAACGATAATCCCCTGGAGTCTGTCATACAAAACCCACTATATACGTTAGAGCAAAAATGTGGCTCCAGTAATGCTGAGAATGGCTAAATATTCAGAGTAATGTGAAAATTGTATCTCGAGGCTGCAGCCCTGGGAGGTTCCAGTCAATGAGATTTTCAGGATATTAAGGACACTATAATGTGAACAATGGTTTTGTACGTTATTTTCACTCGGGAGAACAATGCACGTCTTCCAACACCAGCAGAGCCCTCAGACGTTTGTAGGAAGATCAAATAAAGTTTAAAAAGAAATCATTTAAACAAAAAAGCCCCCAGTGTCCCACCAGAGCCACCCACAACTCAAGTTTTAGCCCAGTTCACAGAACACATGAACAGTTGTCCCAGTGAGAGCCTAGCAACGTCAAAACATTTGTAGTCAGATACTGGGCTGTAGACCAGATCCGTATCACCAGTTTCACTGGAACTGTCCCTGCTGCTGTACCAGGAATCAGCAGAGACAGCTGAGCAACGGGTGAGCTCTAAATTCAACCCCCGTGAGCTGCTGTGCGACTCCTGCCAGTGTTTCTAACCCCACATTTCTGAGTTGCATTTAGTCTGGCTGCGATCACTGAACCTCAGTTGCCCTTGACCTCCTCCCTCCTTGCACCCAAAGGGTGAGGGGGTGGGATTTCCAGAGATCCAGAGCCTTGTACCTCACTCACACCTGAGGAATAAACCTGGAGGGGAAGGTGCACAGAGCTGATGCTCTTCCCAGGAGGCTCTGGTCTGCAATACCTTTGATGCATCGGCTGGCTCCGGCTTGGCTTTCACTGGTGGGATTTCCTCACGTCTCGCATCAGGTTTCCCTGCTTCCTTTTCTACTTTAGAGGCAGCGAGCGCATCCTTCGCGCCAGGCTTTGCAGGGACGGGTTCTGCAGCGTGGCTCTGGGCGATGGCCGGGGCAGAGGTGGGACGGGGGCTCCTCTCCGGGGTTATCACGGCCACCGCTGGGGATGGGGAAAGACAGACAGGGACAAGGTTCAGAGCGGGTAACGTTTCCAAAGCCTTTCCAAATTACAGTGCTGCCATTTAAAAAGAAATGGAGGGAGAAGTTAAAAACAAAAGGGCAAAGAAACAAAAACGTTGAGCAAAGCAGCTTGTGCGTTTAGTACGGAGAGGTTGAGACTGTTTTCCTTATGGTTTAAATAAAGCAAAATAAAACCCCACACCAGATGGTTACAAAAAGCAAGCTTGCACTCTGCAGAGAAGCCACACCAGAAAGGCAAATCTATTTTTGACCCCGTGCCATCGATTTCTGGGTCCTTCATACCCAACAGACACAGAAGTGCATCCCAGCGCAGCCACTAAAACAGAAACACTGAGAGCTGAGGGGAGTTCTCGACTCACTGGCATCTCCTCAACCAGGATGGGATGGTTTGGGAAGGGCGACACGAGCTTTCCCCCATCTCCCCAGTCTTTTCAGAAAATCAGACAAAAAATAATCAACAAGTATCGCCCTGTAAAACTTCCCAGCAGCTTCCTGGTGGGTTTCAAAGCAACCTGGGGCTGTGTGGCCGCCGGGCACCCCTTGCTGCACCCCTTGCTACAGCCCCAGNCACAAGTAATTCACTGTGTGTTCCTATAGATGCAATTTAATTCTCCTGATGTTGTTTATGGCTGTTTCACTACAAAGACACCCAGACACCTGAAATAATTCCTTTGATGTGGTCTCATATTCCTGAAGTCGCACTTTATGCAGCAAGAAACACGCTGAGCAACTCATCCCAGCTAACATGGGGTTACCAGTGTGCAGCCAGCCAGTCAAGGACACTAGAATATTTGGCTTTAAAAAAGAAACTGTACTTTTAAAGTAACTCCTCAGGAAGAATTCCTGTTTCACTGAAGATAATTGCATCTCCTCTGTGTGTATAAACCATGTACACAATAAAGTATCCACGTGGCCAAGCCCACACAAGGCGGAGGGGCAAGAAAGCATCAGATTTTTTTAGAATGTGAAATTACGCTCTTCAGCCAAACTCCTGGACACCACGTCTCGCTGAAAATCCACGTTAAGACCCCAAACCACCACCTCCATCTCCGTTATCTCCCCCCTCCTTTGGCGTGGCAGTTCATTTCTGTGAGCCATGCATTGGGTTATCCTTTCGCAAGGACAACCAGTGCCGTGCCCCGGGGTTATTTATGCCACGGAAAGCGGTGACGGCCACCAGGGAGGTTGTTCGGAGGGACGTGAGATGGCAGGGGCATTCGGGATGAGGAGGATGCTGGGTGTGCAAAGCCCTCGTGGTGGTACCTGGTTCCAGCGGGATCGGCTCTAGTTCTCTCCTCACCACCATTTTTTCTTCCTCCTCCTCCTCTTCCACTGGGCTTATCTCCCCATTGCCAAGAGCACGTTTGGCTAAAAAAGTTACGCAGGTGTTAAAATGCCACCTCGAATATCAACCAGCACAGGAAATCCTGCCGTCAGTAAATCCACAGGGTCACCACCCTGCAGGGACTCCTGCTCCTCTCGCAGCAATTCAGAGCACTGAGACACATGGGGAAAAGAATAAAGGATCCTGGGTTTTCCCTTGGATATTCAGCAACGAGTTCTGTGCTGTCCAGAACGGNCACATTTCTGAGTTGCATTTAGTCTGGCTGCGATCACTGAACCTCAGTTGCCCTTGACCTCCTCCCTCCTTGCACCCAAAGGGTGAGGGGGTGGGATTTCCAGAGATCCAGAGCCTTGTACCTCACTCACACCTGAGGAATAAACCTGGAGGGGAAGGTGCACAGAGCTGATGCTCTTCCCAGGAGGCTCTGGTCTGCAATACCTTTGATGCATCGGCTGGCTCCGGCTTGGCTTTCACTGGTGGGATTTCCTCACGTCTCGCATCAGGTTTCCCTGCTTCCTTTTCTACTTTAGAGGCAGCGAGCGCATCCTTCGCGCCAGGCTTTGCAGGGACGGGTTCTGCAGCGTGGCTCTGGGCGATGGCCGGGGCAGAGGTGGGACGGGGGCTCCTCTCCGGGGTTATCACGGCCACCGCTGGGGATGGGGAAAGACAGACAGGGACAAGGTTCAGAGCGAGTAACGTTTCCAAAGCCTTTCCAAATTACAGTGCTGTCATTTAAAAAGAAATGGAGGGAGAAGTTAAAAACAAAAGGGCAAAGAAACAAAAACGTTGAGCAAAGCAGCTTGTGCGTTTAGTACGGAGAGGTTGAGACTGTTTTCCTTATGGTTTAAATAAAGCAAAATAAAACCCCACACCAGATGGTTACAAAAAGCAAGCTCGCACTCTGCAGAGAAGCCACACCAGAAAGGCAAATCTATTTTTGACCCCGTGCCATCGATTTCTGGGTCCTTCATACCCAACAGACACAGAAGTGCATCCCAGCGCAGCCACTAAAACAGAAACACTGAGAGCTGAGGGGAGTTCTCGACTCACTGGCATCTCCTCAACCAGGATGGGATGGTTTGGGAAGGGCGACACGAGCTTTCCCCCATCTCCCCAGTCTTTTCAGCAAATCAGACCAAAAAATAATCAACAAGCATCGCCCTGTAAAACTTCCCAGCAGCTTCCTGGTGGGTTTCAAAGCAACCTGGGGCTGTGTGGCCGCCGGGCACCCCTTGCTGCACCCCTTGCTACAGCCCCAGGAACCGCTGCCAGCAGATACCCAGCATCTCCAGATCAGTGACAGTGCAGAAATGAACAGCATGCTGCTGGAAAACACCTTCCAGAGAAGGTTGATCATCTTAAATACAAGCACTAGGCACACACAAAATCAACTGCCTGCTCTTCCCTTCAATCCCCATTTCCCAGTCCCTGAAAAGCCTGAAATACTCAAGCCAATTCTGTGTGACCCAAGCGAGCCCCGAGTCATTCACTGTGTTTTCCTATAGATGCAATGAGCTATTTAGTTCTGATGTTGTTGTTTATGGCCGTTTCACTACAAAGACACCCAGACACCTGAAATAATTCCTTTGACGTGGTCTCATATTCCTGAAGTCGCAGTTTATGCAGCAAGAAACACGCTGAGCAACTCATCCCAGCTAACACGGGGTTACCAATGTGCAGCCAGCCAGTCAAGGACACTAGAATATTTGGCTTTAAAAAAGAAACTGTACTTTTAAAGTAACTCCTCAGGAAGAATTCCTGTTTCACTGAAGATAATTGCATCTCCTCTGTGTTTATAAACCATGTACACAATAAAGTATCCACGTGGCCAAACCCACACAAGGCAGAGGGGCAAAAAAGCATCAGATTTTTTTATAATGTGAAATTACACTCTTCAGCCAAACTCCTGGACATGACGTCTCGCTGAAAATCCACGTTAAGACCCCAAACCACCACCTCCATCTCCGTTATCTCCCCCCTCCTTTGGCGTGGCAGTTCATTTCTGTGAGCCATGCATTGGGTTATCCTTTCGCAAGGACAACCAGTGCCGTGCCCTGGGGTTATTTATGCCACGGAAAGCGGTGACGGCCACCAGGGAGGTTGTTCGGAGGGACGTGAGATGGCAGGGGCATTCGGGATGAGGAGGATGCTGGGTGTGCAAAGCCCTCGTGGTGGTACCTGGTTCCAGCGGGATCGGCTCTAGTTCTCTCCTCACCACCATTTTTTCTTCCTCCTCCTCCTCTTCCACTGGGCTTATCTCCCCATTGCCAAGAGCACGTTTGGCTAAAAAAGTTATGCAGGTGTTAAAATGCCACCTCGAATATCAACCAGCACAGGAAATCCTGCCGTCAGTAAATCCACAGGGTCACCACCCTGCAGGGACTCCTGCTCCTCTCGCAGCAATTCAGAGCACTGAGACACATGGGGAAAAGAATAAAGGATCCTGGGTTTTCCCTTGGATATTCAGCAACGAGTTCTGTGCTGTCCAGAACGGCATTAAGTTCTATTTTCTTGGTTTACTACATATAGCTATTTTGACACGTGACAATTTAAACACAGTAAGATGTGCTGCTTAAAAATATGAGCTTTGAAATGCCAACCATCATTACCCCAGCCAAGAAGACAGTTCCCGCTGGGAAAAGAAGTGTCAAGAGGAGGAAAAAGTGCAGGAGAAGAATGAGAAGGGGTGGCAGCTGCAGCTGGGATGCGCTGGGCTCTGACACCAGCCACTGCTGCCTCTGCTGCAGCCCATCCCAGGGAATATCCTCCCATCTAAGCACAGGGGCTGGCTTAGGGCTTTCAAAGAAACAGATGAAGCTCCCAGTTACCTCCCTCCAGGGCTTCAATCTCCTCTTCCTACAATGACTGAGGAGGGCAACAAAGCTGGTGAAGTCTCTGGAGTCCAAGTTTTAAAAGGAGCAGCTGAGGGACCTGGGGCTGTTTGAGAAAAGGAGGCTGAGGGGAGACCTCATCGCTCTCTGCAGCTCCCAGAAGGAGGTTGTGGTGAGGTGGGTGCTGGGCTTCCACCAAGTAGCAAGTGACAGCAGNTACAATGACTGAGGAGGGCAACAAAGCTGGTGAAGTCTCTGGAGTCCAAGTTTTAAAAGGAGCAGCTGAGGGACCTGGGGCTGTTTGAGAAAAGGAGGCTGAGGGGAGACCTCATCGCTCTCTGCAGCTCCCAGAAGGAGGTTGTGGTGAGGTGGGTGCTGGGCTTCCACCAAGAAAAAAGTGACAGCAGGAGAGGTAACAGCCTCAAGTTGCACCAGAAAAGGTTTAAACTGGATATTAAGAAAAATTTCTTTATGGAAAGAGTGGTGAGGCACAGGCAGAGGCTGCCCAGGGCAGTGGTGGAGTCTCCATCCCTGGAGGGGTTCAAAAACCGTGTAGATGTGGCACTTTGGGATGTGGTTTAGTAGGTACGGTGGGGTTGGGTTGAGGGTTAGACTTGGTGATCTTAGAGGTCTTTTCCAACCTTAATGATTCTATGACTAGCCAACTCTACTTTTAATTATGATCAGAGTGTACCTGCAGCACTGAGGTTGCTCTGAAAAAAACCCAACTAGGGAAGCAGCTGGCTACCCCACAAAGAGCAATAGCAGACTGTAGGGCACCTCCAGCAGTCCCGGAGCACCCAACCTGATTTTCAGGCACCACATATTCCCGTAAGTCCAGGGAATGAACCTTCCAAGAAGGGACAGGGGCAGAGGAGCATTAAAAGGCCATTGCACACTCACTTTAACACACAGGCAAGCAGCTAGGCCACGGCACCTCAGCACTTCACCCCAGTAAAGCCGCACTCGTGTATTACTTGCAAAGCCGGGTGGGATTTTAGTGGCAAGGAACACCACCACAAAGGGTGCAACCTCTGTCCTACAGCACAGCACCACTTCAACCCAGCAGGTCACAGCACGGGCAGCCGTGGGAGCCTCACCGGTGCCAGACGCCGCCGCGGCTGTACCTGACCACGTCTGCGACAGCTCCGGCAACTTTGGTTCAGCAACAGGAACCTTAACCACCTCTACCTTCTCCTCCTCCTCTTCCTCCTCTGCAATGGGTTTCATTTCAAAAGTTTCAAGAGTGTGTTTGGCTAGAAAGAGGTTCGTATGCATTATCAAGAGCAGCTGGGGAACCACACGGACACAACAGACACACGACGGTCACTGCAGCAAGAGATCCCTCTCCAGGGCAGCAGCTGAGAGCAGCAAGAGGTTTTTTACAGCGGTTGAGTATTAACTTCCCACCACACAACTACGTATCAGTCTTTCTAGTGCTTCTGGGCTCAACAGTGACTGGGATGAGAGGGAAAAACCAACACAATTAAGCTTTGCAGGCTTCTTGCCCAGACAGGGACACATGGGGACACAAACAGCACTCGAGGGTGGTATGAGGGTGAGCTCTGCCTGCAAAGTCTGGGGAGATGCAGGTGCTGACTTGCAAAATCCAGGAGAAACACATCCAGGCTCCTCTAGATAAAAACCTTTATATGAAAGCTAGAAGCTTTAATTAAATGTACTTGAGTGATCAACTTCAAATCTAGAAGCTAAGAACATACAGCCAGCAAACCTGGTGTTTTAAATGTTAATTCTCCACCTTCTGCTTTCACAGCATCAGGCTCTCCCTGCCAGGTGATGCTGACTAGTGAGAATTCAAGGCAAGGTGAGGGAATGGCCTCAAGCTCTGCCAGGAGAGGTTCAGGCTGAACATTAGGAAAAAATATTTCCCAGAAAGGGTCATTGGGCATTGGCAGAGGCTGCCCAGGGAGGGGGTTGAGTCACCTTCCCTGGAGGGGTTTAAGGGATGGGTGGATGAGGTGCTGAGGGACATGGGTTAGTGATTGATAGGGATGGTTGGACTCAGTGATCTGGTGGGTCTCCTCCAACCTGATGATTCTATGATTCTATGATACAGTTTGCCACGTTACTTTATGAAAGCTCAGCCTAGATTTCATACCATAAAAACAGTGATCCTAAAAGCACACTGAAAAAAAATTCAGGGTGGGAGAAGGGAAGAGGAGCCGTACACAATGCATTTGCATACAAATTACCTCCAGCCCCAATGCACCACAGGCATTCATTATTTAAGTGATAAAAGACTGTATATCTGACAACACCACTGCTGTGCTATGCTTATCAATATCCAAAGATGCCGTTGTATCTACACACCTTTTAATGGCATTAATATTGATTAATAGAACCTATCTCAAAAGAAATAAAAGTTTCATGTAGTTAAATGAGCAGCATTTCTCAAACCACCAAAAGAACTCCAGAACAGGCTGAAAAAATAGCAAGCAGGTCCCAGGATGAAGAATTTCAGGAGCTTTACAAGAAGTTTCAAGATCAAACTTTAAAGTTTTCTAATCCGCATTTACAAAAACCCCCCAAATTTAATGAGAAGACAGTTCTCAAGTGTGAGCACATCCTGAAGTCTTCCCCACCTCCCCACAAGAATTACAGGTGAATGAGGTGCAAGGCAGAAATTTAAGGAGTCTCCCAGAGCCGAGGCTTGGCCAGGCTGTCTGCCCTCTGGCTGTGAAACTCTTCTTGCAAAGGGATGAAAACAGAAAGCCACCGGACTCGGTGAAACGTTGAGTTGCCAGGAACAAGCGTGTAAAGGACAGGAAAAGTGCTGCAGAGAGTTGTAGCCACCACCACAGCTATACCTGGCTTCTCTCGGATCTGATCCACGGGTTTGGGTTCAGGAGCCTCTACCACCACCACCTCCTCCTGCTTCTCTTCCTCTATGGCTCTGAACTCAACTTTTTGAGTCGCACGTTTAGCTGAAGAAACGGGGCACATGTTAACGACTGCCCACACACAGAAGCGTTACATTCACAGGCTGCTCTTTGCCAGCCTCTGACCTTTGGATGCAGGATCACAGCAGGGATTTCTCTACTTCATTTGGGGTTGTAAAGGTCTACAGGTCATGGCCAAGGTGCAACCAACAGCACTGGTGCTCTTGCCTCCATGCATCATGCCTGGGTGACCTCTGACATCCAGACTACCGGCAAGCAGGCATTTTGCTTTGCTGCGGTCCGGACCTACCACCAAGCAGCACTTCCCTCCTGTCTCTGACGCATGAAGCCCAGGCTCAGGGTGTCGCTGAACCCTATAAACCCATGCCAGGAGCCAAGGGAGCTTGGCTGCTGCTGGCCATGGGGTGCTGGGACAGCCCTGCTCCCTCAGGGGTTGCAGCATAACAGCGGGGCTCAAAGCGATGCTGTTCCTGCTCCGCCAGGTGCCCTGTGGTGCAAAGGGATGCTCCTCTCTCTCTGGATCCCCTTGCCGTAAAGGCACGTTCCCCTTTCTCTGGATTCTGCTGGTGCAAAGGGATGCTCCTCTCTCTCTGGATCCCTTCGGTCCACCGAGATGCTACGCTCGTCTCTAGTTCTCTTTGTTCGCCGAGACGCTCCCCTCTCTCTGGATCCCTTCGGTGCACAGAGATGCTACACTCATCTCTGATCCCCTTGGTGCACAGAGATGCTCCCCTCTCTCTGGATCCCCTTGGTGCAAAGGGATGCTCCCCTCTCTCTCGATCCCCTTGCTCCCCTTTCTCTGGATTCTGCTGGTGCAAAGGGTTTGCTCCCCTTTCTCTCAATCCCCTTGGTGCAAAGGGTTTGCTCCCCTCTCTCTGGATCCCCTTGGTGCAAAGGGATGCTCCCCTCTCTCTGGATCCCCTTGCTCCCCTTTCTCTGGATTCTGCTGATGCAAAGGGTCTGCTCTCCTCTCTCTGGATCCCCTTGGTGCAAAGGGTTTGCTCTCCTGGCTCTGGATCCCCTTGGTGCAAAAGGATGCTCCCTTCTCTCTGGATCCCCTTGGTGCAAAGGGTTTGCTCTCCTGGCTCTGGATCCCCTTGGTGCACAGGGATGCTCCCCTCTCTCTGGATCCCCTTGGTGCAAAGGGTTTGCTCTCCTGCTTCTGGATCCCCTTGGTGCAAAGGGATGCTCCCCTCTCTCTGGATCTCCTTGGTGCAAAGGGTTTGCTCCCCTCTCTCTGGATCCCCTTGGTGCAAAGGGATGCTCCCCTCTCTCTGGATCCCCTTGCTCCCCTTTCTCTGGATTCTGCTGATGCAAAGGGTCTGCTCTCCTTTCTCTGGATCCCCTTGGTGCAAAGGGTTTGCTCCCCTCTCTCTGGATCCCCTTGGTGCAAAGAGATGCTACGGATGCTAAAGGATGCGGCATTGGAATATGCTGCCCAGGGAGGTGGTTGATTCGCCTTCCCTGGAGGTGTTTAAGGCAAGAGTAGACGAGGTCCTGAGGGACATGGTTTAGTGTTTGATGGGAATGGTTGGACTCAATGATCCGATGGGTCTCTTCCAACCTGGTGATTCTATGATTCTATGATTCTACACTCATCTCTGGATCCTGCAAGTACCCCGTGATCCAGATGAAGGGGAGCAAACTCAGGCACTCCCCCTTCCTCACCAACTCTAACCTGCTGCTATCCGGCTCTTTTAAAGATATCAGGGATGAGACCACCTGACTGCTAATGCCACAAACTTCAACACCAGCATCACTTTGACAGACACTGAAAATGTTTCAAGCAGTTGCGGCAAAAAAAAAAATTAAGGAAAACTATGTAATTTAAGATGCTCCATTAAAAAAAGCAAATCCTAGAATATCTTCATTCCTGATTTGCTGAAAGGAATTGAGATTGAGTGAGGAAACATCTTTACAAACAGAAGTTTGCCACAAGCCTTCAGCATCCACCTACGTCCTTTTTGTCTGTCAGTCCTTGCTAGTGCTACTACTGGTCTGCATTTCATATCCAGGTCTTGATAAAATGAGAAGTTTTGGGGTTTTTTTTTGAAGCAGGGAATTTAGGTGGTATTTAAGGAATATTTCAGCATCCTACAGAATTGAGGCACAGAGGGGGAGAGGCAGCAGACACTCACCTCCATCGAGGCTCCTGGAGGCTCGTTTACTTGCCGTCCGCTCAAACTGTGGAGCAGGTCGATCGATCAAGGCACTCGCCTGCCTCGTCTGCGCCTGCGTTCGCCCGCTGTAGCGGAACTTGGAGCCCAGGGCCAGGAACCTGCTCTTTGGGATGGCCTCGGTGGAAGTCAGCCTGAAAACCACACACATCATTTAAAAACCAGACCCCCAGGTCTAGAAAGTGGCAAATTAAGAGAAATTAAAACACAAGTCAAAGATGTCCCTTGCCGACAGACACTTGGTTTAGTGTTTGACAGGAATGGTTGGACTCGATGATCCGGTGGGTCTCTTCCAACCTGGTTATTCTATGATTCTATGATTAACAAAACAACACATGCTAATAATAAGGTCCACAGCTACGTAAGCCGAAAGACCAATGTCTGATGTATCTTACAAAGCAAAAGCTGCCTAGAAATTTATTGCAATATAAACGCTTGTTGTCTGCATCAACCATTGGTTGTGAAACCCTAAGGAATGCTGACAGAGCTCGCTGCAGCAGCTGATCTAAAGCGCTGGTTACTCAAGCCTACCCTTTAGAAAACCCACCTGAAAAACGTGTGATGTTCAACGCATACTTTCCACAGCTTCTTCGCTGCCCGGTAACTTGGTAGCTTGAACCCAATTGTACTTTCATACTGTTCTTGCTGCGGAAAAAAATAAGTTATATAGGCATAGTTAGAAATAAATGTGGCAGGAGGCCAGTCCTCAGCCCATCAACCTGTTCTGCTGCAGCATTAAGTACAAGAGTAGCTGAACTCACTCCACAATGTGCAGGAGGAGCTCAGGTCCAAGAAAAGACAGGGCTCGGGCACAAGCCTGAGCATCTCTCAGGATGCACTGGGATTTGGAGAGGAGCATACTGTGGGTTTTCAAATCATAGAATCATTATGGTTGGTCTCAAAGTGCCAAGTCTACTTGTTTTTTGAACCCCTCCAGGGATGGAGACTCCATCCCTGTGCTGCCTCTGCCAGGGCTTCACCACGCTTTCAGTAAAGAAATTCTTTCCTAATATCCAATCTAAATCTCCCTTGGTGCAACCTGAGGCCATTTCCTCTCATCCTGTTACTCGTTACTTGGTAAAAGCTATTTTTGCAGCCATTCAGACTCATTTATCCCCCTGTCAC
>WAAB01016787.1:0-20535 GCA_013389865.1 Piaya cayana | reverse complement strand
AGCTACGTAAGCCGAAAGACCAATGTCTGATGTATCTTACAAAGCAAAAGCTGCCTAGAAATTTATTGCAATATAAACGCTTGTTGTCTGCATCAACCATTTGTTGTGAAACCCTAAGGAATGCTGACAGAGCTCGCTGCAGCAGCTGATCTAAAGCGCTGGTTACTCAAGCCTACCCTTTAGAAAACCCACCTGAAAAACGTGTGATGTTCAACGCATACTTTCCACAGCTTCTTCGCTGCCCGGTAACTTGGTAGCTTGAACCCAATTGTACTTTCATACTGTTCTTGCTGCGGAAAAAAATAAGTTATATAGGCATAGTTAGAAATAAATGTGGCAGGAGGCCAGTCCTCAGCCCATCAACCTGTTCTGCTGCAGCATTAAGTACAAGAGTAGCTGAACTCACTCCACAATGTGCAGGAGGAGCTCAGGTCCAAGAAAAGACAGGGCTCGGGCACAAGCCTGAGCATCTCTCAGGATGCACTGGGATTTGGAGAGGAGCATACTGTGGGTTTTCAAATCATAGAATCATTATGGTTGGTCTCAAAGTGCCAAGTCTACTTGTTTTTTGAACCCCTCCAGGGATGGAGACTCCATCCCTGAGCAGCCTCTGCCAGGGCTTCACCACTCTTTCAGTAAAGAAATTCTTTCCTAATATCCAATCTAAATCTCCCTTGGTGCAACCTGAGGCCATTTCCTCTCATCCTGTTACTCGTTACTTGGTAAAAGCTATTTTTGCAGCCATTCAGACTCATTTATCCCCCTGTCACAGTGCCCAGCCGTGGGATGGGGTTGAAAATCGACTTTCCTGCAAGAGTGGGTCATGGCAGTCAAAGCAGGAGGAGGATGAAGAGGAGAAAAGAGGCAGCCCCTATTGTAGCCCCTCTCCCCACCGTGTTTCCAGTAACCAGTCTGTTCCAGGGATCTCATCCTGCTTAGTTAAAAGATGCATCTGCATTTTTTAATTGCTTTGATTTTAAATGAAAGCAAAAAAGAACCTTTGTCTTGCCCCATGTCCAAAAAGAGGAGTTAGTCCTCTCCCAATTTCAACTGTGAAGTTCCTGCTGGTTTCCTCTGGATGCTGGGAATACCACATGGTGCCAGGAGGTGGTGCTGGATGACAAGTTCTTTAAATCATCATCCAATTCCAGCAAGGTCATGGGGCTCTATCTGAATTTAACCTCAAGCTGAGATCAGAAACCCTATAGAGTATAAAAGGCTCGCTCAGAGACAAGCTTGCTCCCTCTCCCTGCTTTTAGTGAAGCAACCCCACTGGTGGTAATCAGATGGCAATTAAAGAAGACAGGAGCATAACAACTTAGACTGTACCTCTCCTGGCCGAATCTTAATAAAGAAGCTGCTGCGTCTGTAGGAAATCTTCAGGACTTTGGGCCAAGGGAAGCGGTTGATTCTCAGTTTGTCTTTGTAAACAAGAAGGCCACTGGAACAGACTCCCAGAGTGATGTCCACTCCTTCCAAGTCCTGGGAAAAGAGACGAGGATTTAAGCAGTGGTACAAGTTGCAGGTAATCCACTCCTCACAATTACTCCTCCAATCCTCCCCCAGGGCTCTCTGGAATTCAGTTCCCTGCTGCCCAGACTTCAGCTCCCTACACAGCCAGGGCCAGGCTTGCTTTTCTATCACCTTACACCCTCCTCCCTCCTGCAGATCTCTCCTGCGATGCTGTTTGCTCAGAGGGCTGGTCTAGACTCCATCCTGCGTTCCCCTGAGCAAATCGGCTGCCCCTACAGCATCAGAGCCTTATCCTAAATTCCTCAGAGCAAGGGTCTCTCTACAGCAGCAATTTTGTACAGCCTTCTGTAATATAGAAATATTAAGCACTGGGGAAGAACCACTTCTCTTGCAAGAAAGCTTGAGGCATTTCTGCTGTGTCTCTGGTTCTGTAGCAGCAGCCACCTTAATTCCTGTATCTTTCAAAAGAAGCCCCCTGAAACAGGTAAATTTGCTCCTGCAAGGATAGGATAATTGAATTCCAAAATCCACAGCCTGTGCATGCATGCTGGCTCTCACCTTGGCTTGGTGAAGGTCGACTCCATACATAGACAGCTTTTTTGCATTCTCAAGGAATTCCAGGTCTGCTTGGGCTGGAGTCATGGATCTGGGGAAAAAAAGAAAGGGCTTGGTATTCCCCTAACTGTTGCTTTTAGGAGGGGACAGATCAGACTTCACAAAACTATTTACTGAGTAGATTTTCTTTTGCTTTCAACACAAATTTGTGCCCTGTTAAGAATTATTTAATTGCTCCGAATGCAGGAATTTGTGCTTTGAGATACCCTCATAAAACAGACGCCCCTTGTTCACGCAGAGCTGTACTGACACCACAGAAGAAAGCGAGGGAGTGTGGTATGGGGTACAAAGCTTGACTCAGTGGGGGAAACACCAAATCAGCTGCAGCAGCGAGTACGGGTTCCTGCACCCTCCAAGACCTCCTGCCTTGAGAACCTCCCAGCCCCAGCTACTGTTCTCCAAACCAAAGGCAAGGCCAGCTGAGACCACTCAGCAGCAATTCCTACTGGGACAGAGCAGATGAATGAGGTATTTTCTGGGAACAGATGGTACCCTGTCTGCAGGAGGGGCCACACAAGACAACTGCGCTGAACAGAAACATCCCGATAATGGAGGCTATTATCAACATTATTGAAGTGCTCTTGTTAATAAGTTACTGGTGTCCAAGGTCCATCCAACAGCTCTGCTGGGAGGGCATTCGGCTGTGTACATCTCATTTTGTCCCCTGCTTTGATGTCTTCCTTACCGAGTGCTCACACATATCTTTTGTGTGATGTAAACAGAGGGTTGAGTGGTGGGAGACGGGGCAGACAAAGACAATTGTCAGGACAATCCTCTAGGAAAGAGCCAGGAGCAGCCGCTATCTCCGACATGTCCCCAATTCTTTGCAATTCAAGCAGCCAGAGACAGAACATGTTTTTTTTTCCCCACTGAAAGCCCTCTGACAGATTAATGTTCAAAGAACATCAACCAGAAATTAAATGGGTACATATTGCTTCCTCCCTCCTGCTACACGAGCAGATTAAATATAGCTTCGTCCTACACCTTGAAGTAGCCCCCTAATGAAGCCATGAATAATTCGGCAATGTCATCCACCACTTCTAGCACAGCTAATGGCCTTTGACTTCAAGTCATGAAGCTCGTCAGTAGCCCCGCACTTATTTTCCCTCATTTCCTCTCCTCTCAGTGCAAATGGAGGGGAATCAATTTGGAGTATTGATTTGCGGGGCTGAGCGAAGTGTTAATTGTAGCTTTGGTCGCGGCTGGGGGCACACGTCCACCCTTCCCCACTGTACTCAGGGTATTGGATCCCATCTGCCTGCAAGAAGGTCTCATCTTTGCTCTGTTCTCTTTATTAGCGCATCTGCCAGCGGCTTCTCACAGGTCAAGGGGCTGCTGACCGAAGGCCTCAGTATCACAGGGGGCTATTTTTTCCCCTAAAACTCAAATCTATCTTTGGGACGGGGCAGACGCAGCTGGCTGGCTGCTCTTGCACAGCTCCACAATCCATGTGCTGGAAAGCATATATGTAAAGAAACTCAGAATAAGAAGAGGAAGAGGTTCAACTCTTGAGGGTACTGAGTTAACCTGGTACTAGGGACACTCCCACATTTGGGGGTGTTTAGCCTGGAGGAGGCTGAGAGGAGACCTCATTGCTCTCTGCAACTACCTGAAAGGAGGTTGTGGAGAGGAGGGAGCTGGGCTCTTCTCCAAAGTGACAGGGGAGAGGACAAAGGGGAATGGACTCAACCTCCACCAGGGGAGGTTTAGGCTAGACATCAGGAGGAAGTTTTTCACAGAAAAGGTCATTGGGCATTGGAACAGGCTGCCCAGGGAGGTGGTTGATNAGCCCTTTCAGGTACTGGAAGGTCATTATAAGGTCTCCTCGAAGCCTTCTCTTCTCCAGGCTGAAGAACCCCAAGAAAGCCCCATTATTTCCATTATTTCTGGCTGCCCCAGGCCTCAGACCTTACCTGTACGTTTTATGAAGCTCCACAACCTTCTCTTCCAGTTCTTTTGTCTGGTTTGGGGCCAATTTAAATTCACTGATGTAATCTGGGCTATGGAGTTCGGGATCGTAGTCTCCCAGCTCGGACTGGACCGTGTACGAACCCAGCAGAGCCAAAGTCGCAAAGGAGCAAGGCAGCCGCCCCGAGATGATGTCTTGTCTGAGCTGAAGACACAAGTAATACCTGGGCAAGGAAAAATTAAAATACCGTTTACAGCAAACTCAGAGAAACAGGGGGAGGGTCAGAGTCTATTTTTGTGTCCCTGATGAATGCAGCATGATGCTTGTTTCTAATTTCTACCTGTATTTTCACTTATGGGGTAAACAGCATGGAGAAAGGAGGACCTAATGTCACCTGCACATGTAGAGGACACTTCTGACCAGAAAAATCTTGGTTTTAAATAAAAACTTGCTTTGCTACACAAAAACATGCCAGGTTAATAAAACATGCTGCTTTACACATGTTTGGACTCAATGATCTGGTGGGTCTTTTCCTACCTGGTGATTCTATGTGGACTTCAGTAGAGCGGGAGCATCCCACATACCCACTGAAAATAAACAACCCCCCCTCCGAGTCATCTAATCTAGTTTGCTGAAGGTTGGAAAACCACCCAAATAATAGAAATTTCACTTGGATAGTTACTGCTTGGCTGAGCAAGCTCCCTGGCTGGCAGCAAGATTTCCATGCACCTCGTAGATTCATTAAAACTGGAAAAGACCTCTAAGTTTAACCAGTCCAACCATCAATACAACATCAACACCTCTACTAAACCTTGTCCTAAAGTGCCACATCTACATGACTTCTGAACCACTCCAGGGATGGAGACTCCAAAACTGCCCCGGGTAGCCTCTGCCTGTGTTTCACAACTCTTTACATGAAGTAATTTTTCCTAATTAAAGGGGACAGGACAAGAGGAAATGGCCTCAAGCTCCACCAGGGGAGGTTCAGGCTGGACAGTGGAAAAAAATTTCACAGAAAGGGTCATTGGGCAGTGGAACGGGCTACACAGGGAGGGGGCTGATTCACCTTCCCTGGAGGGGTTTAAGGTACAGGTGGATGAGGTGCTAAGGGACATGGTTTAGTGACTGATGGGAATGGTTGGACTCGATGACCTTGTGGGTCTCTTCCAACCTGGTGATTCTATGATTCCATGATACTGATATCCAATCTAAACCTCCCCTGGTGCAACTTGAGGCCGTTTCCTCTCGTCCCATCGTTTGTTACTTGGGAGATAACTCACCTGGTTATGTCCTCTGTCAGCTGCGCAGGATCCGGTGGATAAAACTTGACATTGAAGGTAAAATCCCAGGGGCCTCCTGCAATTAGAAAGAAGAGGTTAAGAACAATAAAACACACCAGAACAGCTTTGAGATAGTCAAGTCGTTACAAAAAAAAAAAAAAGCTGGGAATATCCAGTCTAATCTTCAAAACACAGCGATCAGATCATAACCCCGATTTTGCCCGCGTGCACAGCTTGTTGCTGCTTAGCAGATGGCACGATGCAGTTTTGTTTACGAGATCTTAAAACACAAGCAGGAGAAAACAAAGCAGGGCAGGCAAATACACGTGAATAAACCACAACTAGTGGGGAAAAAAAAATTAAATTCATTGCGAAAAAGCTAAATTAGGCAATCTTTCACTGACTAAAAAGAGGAAGATTCATGAAGAGAGGTCAGGCGTGCGCTACAGGTTAATGAAGGAGCATTGTTTTATCACCTGACCCCATTTTCCAATTTTGCACAAGGAGCAGATGTGCAATTCACTCAGCAGCCCAACGCGTTGCGGTCGGGCGGTCAGACCACAGCGAAACTCAGCACAACACGAGCATCAACCTCTGGAAGAAACAGCGAGCGCTGCGATAGGAAGAGCTTTACGAGTCCAGACCTAAACGCTTCAACACAGCTTGTCGCAAGCCTTGTACAGCACTTTTATGGGCATTAACTGGAGTAAGAAGCCATATATCACACCTAGAAGTGGCATTATTTGTAGTGTGGTACGTGACGCACTGAAGGAGTTGCTAGTTTTCCTTGAAAATAATCACATTTACCCACAGAAAACAGCCCTACTATGCACCACGTGACCTATTATGCACTCTCAGTAATTTTCACAGTTACAACTCCTCCCGGCTGTGCCCTTTAACTCGGTAGTTCAAAATAATATTTATCTCGGGAAGAGGAGATACCCCCGTGGTTAACTTGCCCGGAGATTTATCACGATCCCAAACAGGGCAGAGCGGGGATGTGGCCTTCATGGATTTACTTCTTACGCAACACAATAACTGGGATTAAACACAGGGCTTGTTGTTTTCACTACACACGGTTCAAAAACAAGTTATTCCAAGAAGACATTTTAGGTAGCAGAGGTCTCCTATGTGGTGCGAGGAGGATGCAGACACTGGTTCCCTGTGTTTGCGCAAGAACATATATGGGTGTACACGTATTCACATACATTCAACATATATTTATGTAAACTCAAATAACTGGCCGTTTAACCCAGCTCAGGGGATCACATTCCACAGCAGGTTGCTCGTTGTACTTTCAAACTTAATTTTACCTGCACGGCATGGCCAGAGCAGCTCACGCCCTTTACACGCATCCTATTTTTTGATTGATAGAGAAGTTGATAAGAGTAGTTTTAAATTCTCTGTAGCCCAGTTGCACATCCCCTCTAACCTGTACTTAGTGACATGCTTTGTTCTGTGCCTGCCACTGAAAGCAGAAGTGTAAAAACACTATTTTATTTCCATAAAACACTTTTACTTTCCAAGCAATCAGACCTTAGGCTGGCTCCTGAGAGAAAACAACAGCCTCTACGATTTATTTAACTTCGACGCTGCCCTCATCTTGAACTAATTCACTGCTGGCAGACCTTAAAATACAACTTGGGAGAGCATCTGGCATTTGCCCTGATACCGCTTGAGCCATTTATCATTCCAGTACCCCCGCCTGGACCCTGAAACAGCCTCAGAGCCCATAAAACCTTGCTAGAGCACACGGTTTTGCTCAGGCTCTCCCAGTCTCCTTTGAGATTTAAATGCTTCCCACTGACATCTATTTTCCCATCCTCCAACAAGGAGCAGATTTCTCACCTCGGTGTTTCACGGTAGCAAGGACAGTGCGAGTTTGTATAGGGTGAACACACCCCAAGCTATGTTTTCCCAAGGAAATTATGGTTTTTTTCCCCAAATCTAGAGCATCACTAAGTGCTTAAGAAGAAGAGAAAGGATGCGCAGACTGTTTGAACTTCTGCTGATCCCTGCCAGCCACCCTCACTTGAACTCTCACCCATCCTTGGGCCCCTGGATCGCCTGCCAAATCCACGATTATTTAGGGAAGGGGGGAGAAACCACACCCACCACGTGATAAATTCCCGCTACTCACCATGAACCTGTTTTTTTATTTCTTTGGCAGGATCCAGCCACGTCTGTAAGAGGATAAAAACATTCACAGTTTAACAGACGTTCCAGAAACACCACAGAAAACTGCAAATTGCTAAAAATACAGCAAAAAAGGCAAGATTTGACACAGACGCAGCCATGGAAACTGGAGAGACCGTGCATTTTTCACAACTTTTACTCCAGTCTGTGGTCTCGGTGGTTGCATTCCAGCCCTTCACCTACCAGGTACTCACAAGGGAGGCACAAGGAACAGGAGAAAAAAGAAAGGAATGTATCAGGGCTGCCAGCAGGTCCGGTCACAGCCACATCCAGCTACGAGGGGCACTTGTACAATGCTTTTTTTACTCCAGAACCTTTAAAAATAGGCAAGTACGATGCCTGCGTTCATTTTAGGCTCCCTGTCTCCATACTTACCCTACTTAGAACAAAGATCACTAAGACTTTCTATTATTAGTTTTGTCTTTAACTACCTAATCACTGAAATGGGAGTGAAAATGTCCACTCACTGGGGAAGGCTGAAATCTTTACCGGTGGTGTGACATAAACTTCATCTGTTTTAAGTATGACTCAAGTTTCTAGTAACTACCTCGGCTACAAATTTAGAAATACAGCCTTTCGCTCTTCTCCGTAATTTGGGGGTTTGTGGGATGGTGAAGCAATATAAACAACTCCTGCTTTGCCAGCATGGTCCGAGCAGCTCCTGGCACGTCAAGGCTGAGGTTTTTCCTTTGCAGAAGTCAGACTCTACCACGCTGAAGGCGGCAGTGAGGTGCTACCAGCCCTTCTGGAGAGGCCACATTAAACCTCCTTCTTCATTTTCCCAGCCCTGAGGAGGATTTGGACGTCCAGGTCTCCCGAGGTGAAGGAATTAACTCATTGAATCCCTCAAGCTAATCTGTCCTGACCAGAAGGGCACGTAACTTCACGGCAGGAACACAGCAATACGTACATTTTATCTTATGATTTTTATGTGCTTGTTCCTCTAACCTATAAAATGGGGGATAGGAAATCCAGTTGAAAGGTAGACAAGTCGCTTCATGTCTTTCCAGGATCACCATTTTAAGCACCTCTACATCCACCCCGGTGCCACGATGGCTCAGCACCACAGCGATAACGGCTGCATTTCGAGCGGCTGAGCCCGCAGTGCAGTCATGCACCCTCAGCACTCGTCCTGCCCGATCCAGCAGACCATGAGGGTACAGCAATTAACGGCACTTTTATCCGGACCCTGTCATGAATCAGAGGGAAACAATCCTCCCTTTCAGAGCAGCATCAAGCTCTTCCGTGCTGACCAGCTGCTCTATCCAATGTCACGGTCTCCTGTTCCCACTGCTCTGCCATTCCCAGCTGGGAAAATGCTGGTCCCCAGGAGCACTTATTTTCACAGAATCATCAGGTTGGAAGAGACCCACTGGATCACCAAGTCCAACCATTCCCATCAATCACTAACTCATGTCCCTCAGCGCCTTGTCCACCCATCCCTTAAACCCCTCCAGGGAAGGGGACTCAGCCACCTCCCTGGGCAGCCTCTGCCAGCGCCCAATGACCCTTTCTGTGAAAAAATTTTTCCTAATATTCAGCCCAAACCTCCCCTGGCAGATCTTGAGGCCATTCCCTCTCATCCTGTCTCCTGTCCCTTGGGAGAAGAGCCCAGCTCCCTCCTCTCCACAACCTCCTTTCAGGTAGTTGGAAACAGCAATGAGGTCTCCCCTCAGCCTCCTCTTCTCCAGGATAAACACCCCCAGCTCTCTCAGCTGTTCCTCATAGGCCTGTATTTTCTAAATATCAAGGTGGAAAATGCCACATACAACCCTTTCCTGCCCAGGAACACACGCGTGCATCTCCGCCAGCTCCACATACCTGTAGGTGAGGAGCAGAGACTCATCTAAAGGTTTCCTATTAAGATCATTTCTACCTGTAAATCAATAACTTGGTTCTTTTGAAGTTACTGCAAGAGGGAGATGGAGCTTTGCATTTCGAAGGTCAATGAAATATAGCCAGAAACATTCCCCCCAAAACCCCAAAATTGGTGTTTTCCCCAGCAGAGCAAACCAGACTTCGTCCAAGTAGCTTGCTGGAGCTAAACTCATGCACAGCAGCTTTACATTCCCTCTGCCCCAGCTCTGAGACACAAATCAGACAAAACTGTCTGTTTTCAGTTCCTACAGTTTACAGTCACTTCTCAGCTGCAGAGAAGGAGGTGCAGGCTTTTCCCTTCATAAGAACTGACACCAGCAAGCCTGGATACAAGGAGAACAAGTCCCAGGAGACGCACCAGTGAGCACACAGCACAAGTGTGAGAAGCTGAGCTGCTCCAGCCAAATTCTTCATTGGATCTAGAAGTCCACCTATCCCTTCCTCTGCAAGCACAACAAACTGCTTGAGTAAAAAGTCTTGGACAGTTGCTCGCGTTAAAGCACAACTAAGGATTTAAAAGAGTTGCTTGAGTCTAACCAAACAAAGACCTTAAACTGAAAGCAGATGAGTAAGAGTTTCGGTATGAGGAGTCATGTGTTTTTTCACAGGGCAAAGCCTCAACTCAAATCTGCTCTGGATGGCTCTGACCAAACCTTACGAAAAATGACAGCAGGCAGTGTTGGGGCAGCTGGCTTTGACCTCTACCAACTGGTCAGCTGAACACAGGCTCCAGGACTGTGACATTCCTGCACAGCATCAATGTTGAAGCTCATCTTTTACACCCTAAGAGTAAACCTATTCTTAAAATCACAATAAAACACTTGCTGTTTTTCTACGGTGAGAAAAGCCTTACTTTCCCCTGACTTCGTGATCTATCGCTTTACAAATCAATGGCACCGCTCCACAGCAAACTAAGGCAACAAGAAGATACAAGTTCACGTAGCTTTCTTGTACTAAAATCCTCACTCCTGTAGTCGTTTCTTCACAATTTCCGCCTCTGTGAAGACCTTCTTAGTCTTTGTTTGGGAGTTTTGAGAAGAGTTCATACACCACCTCCTCCCCAGGAGAGAAGACCCTTGGAAAGAGCTGAACCCAACCATGTGCAGAACACCACACAACAGCAGCCACTTACCCTGGAGGTTGGTGTGTCCCATATGGCCAAACCGAAGTAGTCTTCTTCCAGGAGATTGAGGTGGTCGCAGACTTTTTTAAGTAGATCCTGCCCCTTGGCGTGTTTCTGTAAAGAAACAGAAGACGTTCTGTAGGATGGGCTGGGGTTTGCCTGCTCTTGTTCACTGGACAGGGGAGAAAGGGAATGTAATTATAGAATCATAGAATGGGTTGGGTTGGGAGGCACCTCAAAGCCCATCCAGTTCCTACCCCACTGCCATGGGCAGGGACACCTCCCACTGCATCAGGTTGCTCCAAGCCCCATCCAACCTGGTCTTGAACATCTCCAGATATGGGGCAGCCACATCAAACCACACTGAACACTATCAGGAAAGGAAAAAAAGTCCCAAGTAGCTCAAAATCTCCAGGTTCTTTCTAAGCAAGAACCCCTTATAGAAAGGGACATCAGGCATAAAGACCTAAACTGGAGAGGCAATGGGAACCGCAGTGGGTGTCTCTGCCACTACCTGCTCTGTGTCTGAAGCTCCCCCAGAGCTGAGCTTCCCAACACAACTCAATAAACATGAGTATTTGTATGGATTTTCCCTCTCGATGTGCATCTACTGCACTGGTATCTGCTAGCTTCAGGCTATCAGACAATCAGGAGTGGATCAAAAGACAATCAACACAGGGTATGAAACTGCTGCTGCCATCCACTGCAATAAGCCTGCATCTCAGGAGCAACTTGGCTCAGGGGGGTCACAAAAGAAGCAACATCCGAGCATCAAAGACCATCATTCCTATGGCCTTCCCGTCAACCCAGTCTGCCAGTGAAACTCATCTTCCCCAGTTCTGCCTTGTGTACCGAAAGCTTCTTAGTACACAACTTCTTGCCTCCAGAAACACACTTTGAGCATTCCTATGTCCTCTTTTTTACCTCTAATCCTGCAGATGTGAACTGGCCCCAGGAACAGATACCCTCTTAGTCAAAAAGCATGAAGTCTTTGTTTGGGACAAAACTATGGTAACCAGAAGCAGCTAATTCTATTGAAGGCTTCACTAAATAGAAAGTGCAGTTCCAGTGATGCAAAACGAGCTTTGCTAATGCATCGCTTGTGCCTGCGTCTCTCCTTTCAGTCATATTTGCATGGCAACTGATCCAGGACCATTGTTTTATTCCAGCCCTTCAGCTGTAAGGGCCTTATTGCATACGTTGTGACTCTATAGGTAACACAGGGCATGTGTCAGCCTGGATATTTCTCAAGGAACTGGCCCTTAAAAGACATAACAAAATTAAAAACTCTCCATGGCTCTCAAATGGAAAAGATGCCTGAAAGCATCTATTCTTCTTGGATAAAGGCATTTGTGCTGGTCTTTGCCTACACACTTGCAATTCCTTCCCAATTAAGTCTTAATAAATTCTCAAAATCACGGAATGGTTTGGGTTGGAAGGGTCCTCAAAGTCCATCCAGTCCCACCCCTGCCATGGGCAGGGACACCTCCCACTGGATCAGGGGCTCCAAGCCCCATCCAACCTGGCCTTGAACCCCTCCAGGGACGGGGCAGTCACCACTGCTCTGGGCAGCCTGGGCCAGGGCCTCCCCACCCTCATAACAAAACATTCCTGCCTAAGATCTCATCTCAATCTCTCCTCTTTCAGCTGAAAACCATTCCCCCTCATCCTATCCCTGCACTCCCTGATCAAGAACCCCTCTCCAGCGAGGGAAACACTAGTGTAGGATTATACTGGTGTTAAAGCCAAGGGTACCCAGCAGCCCCAGCAAGCTGCCACCACCATTTCGGGGAACAGTTTCCTTTCTAGGGCTGCACACAAAATCCCTGGCAAAGGGGAAGGCGATCAGGGCGGTGATGCTCTCTCTGAGCTGATCCCGTGCCACAGCGGCAGCGATGCTGTTACACAAACAGCCAGCACTGACCTACTTGCCCAGGATCACTCAAGGTAACCGCTTTCACAAGGAGCCTGTGCCCAGATACCCTCTCCCAGCCCATTTAGCCGGCGGGACTGGGGAAAAACAAGCTGATGGAAGTATGCTGGAATGGTAAGTACCGGATTATTAATATTCTGGACAAGTACTTCAATACCGAAATGGGGATTTCTGCTGCTTTTTATTGCCTTGACAGCAAGAGAGCCCTGCGAGAGAATGCACAAAATAAAGCAGAACAGCTCTCAGAGGAAGGGGTTTGCAGGGCTGTAAGTCAACTTAATAATTCTAAATTGTTTACTGCAAATACATTCAACTGGAGGCTAAATACAGCACGTTTTTCTTGACATCCAAGCCCTAAATGTTATGTTAGCCAGGAGCCTTGTATGGGAAGGTACTTTGGGTGAACAGAAAAGCACAAATGAACCTGACAACCCATTTTATTCAGAGGAAAGGGGCAGAAGATATTTAGATAATCCCAACACAGCACAAAAATCTAAGCTCTAGTCTGGTACACAAGTGAGAGAGATGAACAGCAAATTCAACTTTTTCTTTTAAGCTTCTCCCATATCTTTACAAAACAAGGAACCCTGGAAATGTAGAACAAGGAAAAAAAAAAAAGATTCCTAGGCACCTAGAGATTTTTCACAACACACTAAATAAGCTGTTATAGCTTACAGCAAGGTTGTTCTGCTGTAAAGGCTGTCGTGTAACTCCCTGGCAGCAAATTAGAGCCCTATTAGAGAGTGTTTGTGGTGATTTTTCAAGGGGAGGAGAAGGGAGAGGGAAAAGAAAGGAAGCAGAAACAAACCCCAGAAGTACTTACATCCACGGAACACTCAAAGATGGTGTCATCCAGCAAGACAACTTTGCAGTACATGTTTCTGTTTCTTTTTACTGCTTTCTGGGCAGCCTTCAAATCCTTCTCTGCTTTGGTCTCGGGAGTCTCTTGTTTCGGCTCTGGCTTGGCGCACTCTTCCTTCGCTTCCTCCTCTCCTTCCTTGCCCCCAGGGTCTTTGCTCTCAGGCTCCTGGTCGTCCCTTCTCTCCTCCTGCGCAGGCTGAAACCCCCACATCACCCAAAGCACAATTTAGATGTGTGAAGCAAAAAAGCCATTGCACGAAATAAGCATCGCAGAGGTGAACCACAAGGCTCAGGTCTCTCCTCCAATTCGGTCCCTGACCTGAATGTGTGACCTGGGACCTGGAGCAGCACCTGGGTGAGAAGGTTAATTTTTCATAGAAAGGTTTGGGTTGGAAGAGACTTTAAAGATCACCCAGTTCCAACTCCCCTTCCATGGACAGGGACACCTTCAAGTCATTCTAGTCTTTTTTTAATAAAGGATGTCACAAAAAAGGGTTAATTAGAGAAAACGGGGCAGACAGATGCAAATCTTCATGGCCTTAATGAAAGGACCTTTCGGACTCATAAGTCCTTCTGTTCCTTGGACAGACACCCCATACAGCCACTGCTGCCCTGGGTTCTGCTCCAGGGCACTGGCCCTCGGGATGGCAGCAGTGGCATTAAAAGAAGGGGTCAGTGCTGAGATTTCCCGGCCATCTGAGCTGACCGAGCAGTTCTCTGCCACGAAAAAGGGAAGGCAGCCTTCATACCACCCTCTTTAGCCTACGGAAGCACTTTGCGAGCCAGTTTAATTCACTGAAATAGCAGAAAGAGATGCAGTTTGGGGGCAGGAGGAGGAAGGAAGCTGCGTTTTTTTTTCCACTGCCATTCCAGGAGGTCAAATGAGTTCACGACGGGCTCTGGCAGTGCTGGAAGTGGCTGGATGCAGCAGGAGCACACAGCTGCCGCACAGCGAGAGCAAAACCCTGTCTTTTCAGCCCATCGCGTCTCATGAAATCACACCCAGGCACAACTGCAGCGAGGTATTTAAAAACTAAATAATGTCCACAAGCTGCTGACTTCTGTTCCAGAAGGGCCAGGACAATCGGGAGCAGGGAATCAGTCAAAGCTGGTAATGCCCGTCGGTCAGCATTTATCAAACAGGCAGCACCTAACAAATGCTTTCACGGCAGAAATATCTGCCGAGTGTCACAGTTCAAAAAGCCACTGACGTGGGTCTAAAAGAAGAACTGAAAAAAAAAGCTGCAAATGCTTCAGCTGAAACAAACAGCTCACGGTGAAGGAAGGCTGTGTGCTCACTCACTCAGAATCACAGAATGATTCGGGTTGGAAGGGACCTCAAAGCCCATCCAGTTCCACCCTGGCCATGGGCAGGGACACCTCCCACTGGATCAGGGGCTCCAAGCCCCATCCAACCTGGCCTTGAACCCCTCCAGGGACGGGGCAGCCACATCAAACCACATTGAATGTGTTTTTTCCCTTCTATCAAGAGGGGAAATAAGTCCTGAGTAGCTCAAAGGTTGCTCAAAACCAAGCATGCGCTCAGAAACAGTAAATTAAAATTAAACGAAGACAGGAATCACGCATTTTCTCTTGAAGACACAATTTCTGTGCTGAAATGGTATGAAAATTTCATCTGCCCCTCCTTCTGCTAATCCCAGCCCTCACAGAAAGAAAACATGAGTGGAGATCATCCTGCATTTTTCATATGCTCATAAATTTGGGGAATGAAAGAAGAAGGTGCTGCCTACCTCCTTGTCGACAACTTTGTATTTTTGAGGAGGTGGATTTACGATTACTGCCTACGGTCGGCAACGCTCTAACCTGTAACGTAGCGCAGAGCCTGCAGCACGTAACACCTCTCCAGAGCCCATTCAAAACTAAACGTAGCAGGGTAAGTAATCCAGATCTTACTAGGAATGTGCTCTGACTCTAGGAATTCACCCACCCTGGCCTGGCTGTCAGAAATCCCCATCTTAGGAGAAGGGGCTCTCACCTTTCTCTAACTCCGTGCAGCTGCAATAACGCAAGGAAGACATCTGATAACCCTAAACCAATAACCAGCTGCAGCCTTCTGAAGGTCTTCTTGTAGACATCTCTGCCTCAGTTTCTACTATGCTTTAAAACCTTTAAAATTTCACCTGACAAATGACCCTGGCTGCGAAGAGCACACGTTACACAGCCACCAGCACCGGGCTCAGCCCACGTGCTGCGCAGCAGTGCCTGTCTACGTGATGCATAAGCAGAAAATATTTGTGTTTGGCAGGCTCAGCACCACCCTGGACTGCAGAGATGACTGAGTCCTGAAACACCACACTCATGCTCCTTGAAGTTGAATAAGTCCCTTCCCAAATCCACACCCTTCTGCAATCTCCACTGTGTTCTGCACACAGCAAGGACACCCTGACGAGCAACTGCTCTGTCGTGAATTATGAATTTGAACCCTAGTTCTGGTATGACTTCCCAGGCCTCAGCAGAGTCAGCACGGGGGCACTTTAAGCTATTCTATGAATTTTAAGTTGTGCTGTGAGCACTATTTCAGGAGCAGGTACTTTGCAGGACAGTCTGATACGGGAATGCAAGAGTGGGAACTACCTGCTGTGACACAGAGACCTGACAAGAGCCTTTGTAGCATCCCTTAAGTTTTTCTGATCAAATGTAGCTTCCTAGGACATAAAGATTTTAGAGTTTTGGCTAAAAAGTCACATTTTCAAGAACAGAAGGGAGCACACCACAGAGCAGGGTGCTTTACCTGTGTTTCCGCACTGCTTAAGGAATGGAGATCTAACGATGGATCGGTTTTGAGCTCAGGCTCAGGAGCTGCAATTGGGGCTTTCACCAAGATATCTTCATCAGGGCTGGCTCCTAAACCCAGGTCTTTCTGGTTACCTCCAGCCTCTTTAGGAGTGTCAGTGTCTTTTTCCTCTTCGGACACCTGAGACTTGGGCCTCCTGAGAAAGGATGAGAAGAGGCGAGAGAGACCCCGGCCCTCGGAGGTGCGGCGCTCCTTCTTGCTCTGCTCCTCGTGCGTGGGGGTATCACCGTTGGAGGCCTTCTGCTTCTGCCCCGCTGCGGGCTGTTCCTCTGATGTCTGCTGAGCCCCTTCCTCTAGGGAAGCCTCCTGCTTTTGTGTTTCAGCAGCTCCTTCCTCCTCCTTGGCCTGCTGCTGCTCCGAGCTGTCAGCCTCTGCCGCTAGACTCTTCTCTGTTGTCATGATGATGCTGTAAAAGAGGTGCAAAAGTCTCAATTAAGAGCTTCCCGATATCTCAGTCTGCATTAAGCTACTCAAACCAAGCCACAAGCACAGACACACCACACTCCCCACTCACATCACATAAAGACCAAGCAAATCATTCATTTTGCTAAGGTTTGCTTGGACAGAAACATCTTTATCAATGTTTGCCCGTGCAACTCCCACCACTCGGATGATGTTGACTCTAAATACCCTGGCACCAGGTCTGCAGACTCACAAGGGCAACTGATTAAGAAATGGAAACAAGATTAGGGAAAGGGGAGGAGATGGCAGATGGTTTTGCTCTGCAGGGCTGTCACAGAATCATAGAATCATCGGGTTGGAAGAGACCCACCGGATCATCGAGTCCAACCATTCCTATCAAACACTAAACCATGCCCCTCAATGTCCTCAGGCCCTCTCTTCCACCAAGTCCCTGTTCTCCTGTGGCACTCCTGGATGTGGGAGCAGAGCAGATGAGGTCACGCACATAACCAGGAAATCTTCTTCCTATCACACCATCCCAAAACCCTAGCTAGTCCCCGACGCTGTGTAGTCTTACAGCATCCTTCACCACCAGTGCACTGGAAGGAGGAATCTGCTGCTTGAGAGAAAACCCAGACAGCGAGCAAGAGTCAAAACCCGCATGGCCACAAATTTTAACAGCTTCTCACTTCTAAACGTCTCTGAAGAAAACGGGGACAGAACCACACTGCTGCTCTGCTCAGGGCAGTGCTGATCTGTTACGTTGACCTCCACCGGACAGGTCCAGCAGAGCCAAGCAGGCTCCAGGATTTATAAGATCTTTGCATCGCACACTAGAAAGATGCAAAACGAAAAGGCTTCCAACCGCTCCCCTCAACAGAGAGCAGATTTCTTCAGAGCCTGTGCTATTAAGCTGATGCAATGTTTATTTCAACTTTAGCCTGGGCTGTTGACACAAAAAGATGGAAATCACATGAGAAGAATATCTATTTAAGGTATAAAGAGGACCCAAAATAATCATGCTTTAGAGAGGATAGAACTAATCTTTGTGCGTTGCATCACATGTATCTGCAGCAATAAATTGCCGCTGCTTACACAGAGCAAATAGCATATAATCCAATACGCCCTCCAATCCGCCCAGCCCAAGCCTCGGCAAACAAACATTTGCTCAAAATACATCCTCAAAATTGAGAAACGGTTCAAGACGTCACCCTCCTACACGTTGTTGCTTTTAACAACTTTAACTCATCCTGCCTGCCGAAATAACTGAGGTGCCTGAAAGACAAAAGTCCCCCTTGCTTTCCAACATGCTCTCCCCCTGCGTTTAATGACAAAGCTCAATATTATTCTTAAAGCTGTGGTTAAACCAAGCATCAGAGACCTTAACTGAATTTGTTTCTTCAGCGAAGCTATTTTTCTGTGTTTACAAGTTTTGTTTTGGTTTGGGTTCTGGTTTTGGAGTTTTTTTTGTTGCAAGGGGGGCTTCTGGAAAAGCAGGGATGGTAACTCCTGGAGTCTGTGCTCCCAGCAGTGATTAATGGACTCAAGCTCCACCAGGGGAGATTTAGGCTAGACATCAGGAAGAAGTTTTTCACAGAAAGGGTCATTGGGCATTGGAACAGACTGCCCAGGGAGGTGGGTGATTCACCGTGCCTGGATGAGGTGCTGAGGGACATGGTTTAGTGTTTGATAGGAATGGTTGGACTCGATGATCCGGTGGGTCTCTTCCAACCTGGTGATTCTATGATTCGATGATTCTGTGATTCAGAGTGGGGACAGGCACTCAAAACTCTGTGGAACCTCTTCACTCAAGCAAGCTCCACCAGTGAGCTTAGGGGATGAGCTATTAGCCTGGTCTCCTGCAGACACCAGGTTTACAGCCTCACACCTTACACACCACCAGCTGCTCAGGGAGCAGCTCTGGGTTCCTCCAGACCCAACAGAGATTGAGTCCCCTGCAACACCAGCTTCCAATCATCTCTGAGAGAACAGGCAGCCAAGCCTACAGCAGCCACAGGCACCTGATGCACCAGGGACGTCACAAGGCAAAGATGCTGCCAAAATCCAGATGGGGCAAGGCTCCAAGCTAGATGGAGATGCAAATGTGGAGAAAATTATGCTGCATCAGCCCTTCCCCTCTAGTATTTCGCATGGGAGAAGACAGGATGGCTTAGCATGGCCCAACCAAGGCAATGAGAGCACCTGAAGGTAATTTAACATGAAGATGATGAACATAAGCTATTATAACAAAGAAGATCCAGGGGCTGGAGCACCTCCCATATGAGGACAAGCTGTAAGAGCTGGGGTTCCTCAGGGAAGAGAAGGCTCCAGCAAGACCTTAGAGCAGCTTCCAGTGCTGAAAGGGGCTCGAGGAAAGCTGGGGAAGGGCTATTGATTGGGGAGTGCAAGGATGGGATAAGGGGGAATGTTTTTTGGCTGAAAGAGGGGAGATTGAAACGAGATCTTGGAAAGAAATGTTCTCCCGTGAAGGTGGGGAGGCCCTGGTCCAGGTTGCCCAGAGAACTCCTGACTGCCCCATCCCTGGAGGGGTTCAAGGCCAGGTTGGATGGGGCTTGGAGCCCCTGATCCAGTGGGAGGTGTCCCTGCCCATGGCAGGGGTGGAACTGGATGGGCTTTGAGGTCCCTTCCAACTCAAACCGTTCCATGATTCTACAATTCTAATTCTCCAAGATGCTGCCGACTTGGGCATTACGTCTCCTCACTTCCTCAGAAGTCTTGCAGGAGTTTGTTTTTGTAAGATTATCACAGAACAGGCTCATCATGCCCCAAGTCTACAACGCAGGACAGAGTCCCATGGCAAAGCTCCTGATGCTCCAACACACGCAGAGCAGGATGGATGCGTCGCAAGACCATCCCACCACAGACACACGACAGCGAGCTCCCTTTCGCAGCAGCTGCCAGAGCAGCCTGCTTTGTAGTTGCTTCCCACTGTGTTTGTTTTGAATAAATACATTTGTAGGAATCATTATCAAAACACACACTGGAAGCGCGCTGCTCTTGAAAACGAAAAGAATGGAGGTTCTTGAGACGACAAGTGCAGGGAGGGCACAGCTGAGGAGCAGCTCTTATCAGCGCCGTAAACAAGACAGACAGTCCACAAACAAACATTTCCTCCGGAAAGAGTTTTCTCTCTTTAAATACCAGCAGTTCTGGAACAAGAAATGTTTACTTGTTTGGATTTCAAAGCCGCAGCCGTGGAATTTTCCCGGTGGGAAGGCAGGTCTTGCTGGAGATGAGCAAACGTCTCCATGTCTTTCCTCCATCCCCTGGGAGCCAGATCCTCTCAGCAGGGCTGGGGATGTGGAGATGGGCACGTACCAGCCCTTCCCTTCCCAATAAACACTGCACAGCAGCAGCCAGCACAGATAACTCATGGGATGCAGGAGCACATCTTGCTGCAAGACCCANATGTTTCGAAATGGTTTCCTAAGCTGTTCACCGTTTGCGAGCAAGCAACAAGAAATGCATTAATTAAAAAACAAAGCATCTTTGCTGCCTGGAGCTGTTTGCTCAGTCATTTTTTGTTTCCGACCCAGTCCACAGCAGAACCAACATGAGGAGCAGCGCTTTCACCCTGCTGCTTTTCTTCTTCTTATGTAGAGAAAGCACTGCCCACAGCCAAACTACAAGGAGGATCTCATCCCACTGCTATTCCACAAGACGATTCTGCAGGGCCTGCAGGTGCCTCGGGAGCTCCTGGACACTAGAGGAAGGTGTCCTGCTCTTGCAGGAGCTCCCAGGGAGGGCTGCTCACCTCATGCTCCGAGCTGTAAATGCTGGGTTGGAGGTGGGGGTAGGTTGAGGTAAAGGATGAGGGTTTGATGCCAGACAGCCTGTAAAAGGCACGTTCTCAACAAGTCTGGGGGAGAGAAGGTGTTTAATGCGACGGAAATAAGCAAATCAGAGCAAAACTTAGATATGATCCCACATAGAGATTGCTGAGTGAAAATCTCATTAGAGTTCAAGTATGTATTTATATTTAAGCATTTGTAAGTTCAAGAACATCCTACTCCAGACAAGAAGACTTTA
>WAAB01016785.1:0-13272 GCA_013389865.1 Piaya cayana | reverse complement strand
GCATCTAGCCACCTAATGCTGATAGGGGCTGAAACCCCTCTTAGGGCAGCATAGCAGAACTTGAAGATTTTTCTTCCAACCTGTCCAATATCCCTCATTTATCATGTGTTTTATTCTGCTGAAGCCAAGCTTCAGTAGTCACTTTAAGTCTGCAGGACTGAGAGCCTTTTCCTGGGCTGTGACTCCTGGGGTCATACTCACTCGTGATATTTGTAAGAACAAATCTTATGAGAAGTGGCTGAGGGAACAGGGGTTGTTTAGCCTGGAGAAGAGATTTTATTGCTCTCTACAACTGCCTGAAAGGAAGTTGCATCAAGGTGGATGTTTGTTTCTTCTCCCAAGTAACAAATAATAGGATATGAGGATATGACCTCAAGTTGTGCCAAGGGAGGTTTAGATTCGGTATTAAAAAGAATTTCTTTACTGAAAGAGTGGTGAAACACAGAAAGAAGCTGCCCAGGGTAATGGTGGAGTCTCCATCCCTGGAGACGTTAGAAAAATGTGTAGACGTGACTCTTGGGCACATGGTTTAGGCGGCACGGTGGTGTTGGGCTGATGGTTGGAGTGGATGATCTTAAAAGTCTTTTCCAATCTCGATGATTCTATGATTGACAGCAAGGGAAAATGAGGAAGAGGCAGTGTTTTATGGTCCAGGAGTGTGTAGTGTCATTAGAGGGGGTTGTAATATAAACAAATGGTAGCGTTCTCCAGCCATGCAGCAATTCCACAGGCAGCACAGAGGAGGCCCTGATGGACAAAAAGCGACTTGTAGCCCTCCTGAATTAGAGTGCATCATCATGTAATAGTTCAGAGGAGTGTGAGCACCCTATTGCCTTGCCCTGAGCAGGGGTGGCATCTCTCACTCCCCCTGAGCTCAGAGGTGACAATGGGACTGAGAAACAATCACTTTAATTCATCCAGTTTCAGGCTTCTCTGCACGGAAGGTGCTAGGGTTGGCAATTATTGGTATGGCCTCTCAGCAGCAGGAAATTAGCTGTGATTGCCAGCTCATTTTGATTTAAACTAACAAGTGGGTGTCAGGTGGAAACAACTTTCTGTCAGGTGCAACCTCAATTGGATTCAGCATCTGTAAAAATGAAGAGGAGGTATATACCAGACTCAGACAACTTCAGTACTCAGGAATCATTTGTTCCCGGCATCATTCCCACCCCAATTTACTACTTCATGCAATTACTGTCAAATAAGTACCACAGATATTCATTCTAATTTCAACACACACTCACTGTTCATATTCTTTCGCATTTACCTTTCATGTGTATTTTAGCAAATGAGTTTGCTGGTGGAAATCTCCCCTTAAATAGCTAATTAAAGCAATTCATTAGGAAAGCAGATTTCAAATTGCAAGCACAAAATACAGCCCACTGGAAGTGTGATGTAAGTGTAACGGTACACGAGGTGGGCACAACTGAAAAATTCTCTATCCTACCTCAGTTGGGCTCACAGCCTTGCAAGGGTGGCTAGCCAGCAACCACAAATCAACAGGCTTGATCACCCAGAGTAACAACGTATCCCCTTAATTTTTCTCATTTTCTCATTAAAAAGCTTTGCTAAAAAGCTTCATTGGAATGTCACAAAGTTAGGGCTATTTCCATCAGTATCAGATGATAGTTCATGTGATCCACACCTACAAGCTCGCCTCAGCCTGTAACAGTTGGGAAGTGCTGCTCGTGGAAGAACCACACATGATTTAAGGGAATTAGGCAATAATTGACCATCATCTGTGATTCAATCCGAAGGAAAATCCCCACCCGCTGATTTTATGGATGCAGGCAAACAGAGAAAGAAGCGATTTGGGATTATTATTTGTCATGGGTTCTCTGTCTTTCTCACGTTGTCTTCCACATTGGAGCAATTTGGTAAGGACCAGCTTCTTTCAGAAAATCTCCCATCTCCCCTCTTCAGTATTCTGAGAATATTTGAGGCTCTCAAAGGTAGAGATAAGGAGTCACCTGGCAATATGAATTGCCTTGTAGACACTCTTTTCTTTCTGTCTATTAATTTTGTTTTAAATAGGCCCAGAAGTTGAATGGAGCACGCAGAAATAAGGAGAGAGACAATCAGAGAACAGCTCTGTAAGCCATATTTAGCTAGAAAAGGAATAGGAAAATGAAGACTGAAATCCTTCCTTTTCTCAGATTGGTTTTAATAAGGTATCTGGTGTGCTGATTTTATAAGCATGTTCCATTTCATGAAGTCTGCTGAACCTCCTGTGAAACCATCCTGTTTAATGGTCAGACTTGATGATCTTGAAGGTCCTTTCCAATCTAAATGACTGTATGAATCTATAATTCTACGAATCTGAGGAGTCCTCAAGTCTGGACTACATCCTGACTTCAGCTCAGGTGCCAGAAATTTATTTACTGTTTTTCTCTCCACTGTACAGAGTTGCAGACACTGTTAGATTTGTATTTTCAGTGGCTGTAATCACTTACTGGTGCTTTTGCACTGGAAGTATAGAAGTCATGTTGATACAGTTGGGTCACAGAGTTTGACTTTAGGGCACAGGTAGTTATCCTAGTGCCTTGAGGTCAGGCTGCTGTCCTGAAACGGAGTCTTAGTCTCTGCAAGCCATCATGGTTATAAGTCACATGCCTAGCTGGGTTTTTCCTGTTTATCTCTGCTTTATATGGGAGATGCTGTGGGTTGTTCTGGGAGAAGTGAAAGCAATAACCTGTCAAATCTTTACCTTGCAAGTTTGTTTGGATAAAGAAGAAAAATAGTTTTCAAATAAACTCAAAATAGAAAAAAATAATACTGCTTCCTGATTGTGAGAAAGAGAGCAACAGCCTTGAAGGAAAGGATGTGATTTGCTTGCTTGGTGAGGTGTGACAGGAGTGCAAAGTAAAAGGTGGGAAATTAAGGCAACAAATGCTCTCTTTTTTTCTGTGGATGCATGCCTTGAACCATCAGCATCTGCCAGGCTTGGTCTCACATCATTTTAAGCACACGTATTGCCTTCTCATCAAGGGACTCCAACTGAGCATCTCAAACTCAAATAACCACACCAGTGACTAAGGAGTTCCATCTTCCCCAAACAGAAGGTTTCATCAAACCCTCTGGAACTGGAGAGGTGTGAGGGCAATGGTGTTGTACTGGAATTAGACTAATTTGACATCATGGGCAACGATCACCCACCAACTCTGTCCTGGCCACTATCTGTTGGTCCATTTTTCTTTTGTCAAAAAGGCACTGACTACAGTGGTAAATGGATATTGCTGGATCTGTGCTTTCTTAATCAAAGGGATTAAGGAGGAAGATATTTAGAGTCAGCATTGTAGCACCTGATATATTTGAGCCTGGTCTCCTTGAAGGATTTCTCTGAAATCGTACTGGAAATGGATTGATTATGAGCCAGCTCTGTCTTTGGGAGCCGCCTTTCATGCCATTTTTTTTTTTAAACTTGTCTGTGCTTTTTGAATCTGATTCAACTATACACAAAGGTGACCTACTTGCTATGTCTTGTGTTTTTCTGTTTCAGAGAAAAAATATCTCTGAACTATGAACAAAAGGCTGGTGCCATTGCCACGTGAAGAAGTGGCTGTAGTTATAAGGAAGAGGAGTACTGAGAAGAGAGGACAGTTCTCTGACATGCAAGAACTGAAAAGTTCCTAAGAAGCTTTCTTCAAGTCTGGACTTCAAAGTTCTAGGAATTTTCTGCTGTTTAAAAGCTCAGACTGAACATGAACAAATCTCCGCAATTTTACCTTGTTTAATACATCTTTTGATTTCATTCTGTCCTCAATCCAAGAAGAACAGTGTCAGGAGAGATAAAATCCATAGACAAAAGTACACCTGCTCCAAATCTCAAACCACCATCCATCACAACACTATGGGGAAGCTTACAGATTTAGTTTTATCTCATTGCTCAGGCAGGGCTATAAATAAAACCAGACTTTTAATAGCTGAACACTGGGGATTCATTATATGAAGATATAGTACATAGTTATTCCTGTAAATTGAGTGTTCCCTTTAATTCTTAGTTGAAGTTGTTCACCAAACAGAGATGCCTGGAAGCGGAGTGTGTTGTGGACTCAGAACCAGTGAATGAAGGGAAGATTTACAGTGAGAGCATCATCCAACCAGGCTAATGAAGTGCAAATGAAAACAGCTGTTGCAAAAGAAGAGACTACAAAGATAAACAATAAGATGCATGCACAAAGCACTCTTCAGGAAACTGTGACTGACAAATGAGTTGGTGACAATTATAAGTCTGTGCATGGATTATTTTTGAACAGAAGATGCTATGGGGTTTTTTTCCTACCCAGAATTTTGATATTTTAACTGTTTCCAACAACCAGATTCTGGACATGCAGCCCTGGAGCTGCTGCCTCTGCATACAATAGTTACCATGTATGGAAAAGTGAAAAATAACATTTCTTATGTTCCAGTAATATCTAGAGTCCATCCAAGACTAATCTGAGTTTTTCTAGATGTACAGACATGGAGAGACTAGATCTGTGCCAGAGAATAGAGTAACTACATTTTGTCATATGGTCTAAGGTTTCTTCAGATTTTTGTCTTCCAGTTAAAGGAAGTTAAGCATTTCACTAGCTTTGATAAATAAAGCACGGAGTTATAACCTGAAACCTAAATTCTACCTAATTCCATGAAACTAGTTTTTCTGACCAAATCTCTGAAGGCTTTGAAACACAGGTGATAAAGACTAGACAAGTGAGCCGAAGAGAACTTAAAGCTAATTCTGCTTTGAGTGACTTCACTCCTGTTTTTATCTGGGGGAACATGTATCTAGAGGGTTCAATGATGGATATTGTGGGTCACAGGCTCTTCTAGTGTCCTACTATTACTGAAAACACAACGGTCAGCAGCCAGCGGTGCACAGGGAAGGCAAGAGACATATGAGCAGGGATGTGATTCACAAGAAGTCAGTTGACATTTTAGTCTTTATGTACATTTCCTTGGTTGGGTTAAAATCTGGCTGTGCCCTTTCATGAATCAATAAGCTGTTTGTCCTGTTGCTTTTCCATTGCCGCACATGCTTTTTTGCTACTCTCTGATTCCCTCTGCATCTTCAGAATTTTTTTTTTTTACAGGCATCCGCATTCAATGAGATCAAAAGAAAATACTGAATAATTCATTTGAACGAATAATTGAACTGCAGTGACCTTTATGTTAACAAAAGTGCCCCTTTCCTCTGTGCAAACACTTTAGCCTTTCCAAAGCAGGGAATTCACTGCATCTGTCGAATTCACAAGTGGGTTTTTTTTTTTGTTTCTGTTTGTTTTGTTTTAAATAACTGCCTAATAGCTGGAACTGGTATTGTGTTCCTCCTGCTGACTCACTGGTTTCCAAAAGCTCCGAAACGAGTGTGACATCTTTAAACACCACAGAATATACTGTTTCCTTTCAGCCAGCATTATCTGCAATGATTCAACTCACGTAAAAGAATCATGTGGGCACAAGTATCCCAGCTGAATACATCAGCCTCCACACCTCCAGCCTCTGAGCCTTATAGTCGATGGGCTATGCCCTTCAAATCATGTTAACTATGGCAAAAAGACCTTATCTATAAAAAAAACTTGTATTAGTCTATAAAAACACTTTGCATTAGTTTCAAGAATCATGTAATGCACATGGAACTTGACAGAGGCAAAAGAGTCAATACTCACTAAAGTGAATAATTCCAGTTATTGCCTCTGCTAGGATATGAAGTGTAATAATATTTAACTATGAAGAGTATGTAGGGTACCCTGTATAAAATGGCATGTTGCTTGCAGTTGTGAAAGAGTTAAATCAAAAATCCATACTTCTAAAGTCTCCAAATCACTGCCTGGTAAAAAGTATCTAGATCTGAGCTTTGTGCAAGGACAGGAACTCAGAGAGAGTGGAGGTTAATTCTGTGATTCTTCTATTTATTATCTAATTTAGGGCATTGTAGTCAACATCAGTTCCTCCTCTGTAAAATGAGGACAACATCAGGTCATTTCTTGTGCCTTTAGACCAAATTCTTCAGGAAGGAGGTATAATTTTTCATCTGTGCATCTCAAGAGTTGAACACAAGAGGGCTTTTCTTCAGGGTGAGATTTCTAGATAGCGCTGCAAAATAAGCAAGCTGTGAGCGTTCTTGTGTTTATGTGCAAAACCTTTTTATTTGCCTTTTTTTTTTTTTTTGATGCTTTTTGAGTTTTTACTCCTAATAATTTCTGTTGAAAGTTAAGTTTTTATAGAACTGGTGATANGAGTTATAACCTGAAACCTAAATTCTACCTAATTCCATGAAACTAGTTTTTCTGACCAAATCTCTGAAGGCTTTGAAACACAGGTGATAAAGACTAGACAAGTGAGCCGAAGAGAACTTAAAGCTAATTCTGCTTTGAGTGACTTCACTCCTGTTTTTATCTGGGGGAACATGTATCTAGAGGGTTCAATGATGGATATTGTGGGTCACAGGCTCTTCTAGTGTCCTACTATTACTGAAAACACAACGGTCAGCAGCCAGCGGTGCACAGGGAAGGCAAGAGACATATGAGCAGGGATGTGATTCACAAGAAGTCAGTTGACATTTTAGTCTTTATGTACATTTCCTTGGTTGGGTTAAAATCTGGCTGTGCCCTTTCATGAATCAATAAGCTGTTTGTCCTGTTGCTTTTCCATTGCCGCACATGCTTTTTTGCTACTCTCTGATTCCCTCTGCATCTTCAGAATTTTTTTTTTTTACAGGCATCCGCATTCAATGAGATCAAAAGAAAATACTGAATAATTCATTTGAACGAATAATTGAACTGCAGTGACCTTTATGTTAACAAAAGTGCCCCTTTCCTCTGTGCAAACACTTTAGCCTTTCCAAAGCAGGGAATTCACTGCATCTGTCGAATTCACAAGTGGGTTTTTTTTTTTTTTTCTGTTTGTTTTGTTTTAAATAACTGCCTAATAGCTGGAACTGGTATTGTGTTCCTCCTGCTGACTCACTGGTTTCCAAAAGCTCCGAAACGAGTGTGACATCTTTAAACACCACAGAATATACTGTTTCCTTTCAGCCAGCATTATCTGCAATGATTCAACTCACGTAAAAGAATCATGTGGGCACAAGTATCCCAGCTGAATACATCAGCCTCCACACCTCCAGCCTCTGAGCCTTATAGTCGATGGGATGTGCCCTTCAAATCATGTTAACTATGGCAAAAAGACCTTATCTATAAAAAGAACTTGCATTAGTCTATAAAAAGACCTTGCATTAGTTTCAAAATTCATGTAATTAACATGGAACTTGACAGAGGCAAAAGAGTCAATGCTCACTAAAGTGAATAAATCCAGTTATTGCCTCTGCTAGGATATGAAGTGTAATAATATTTAACTATGAAGAGTATAGAGGGTACCCTGTATAAAGTGGCATGTTGCCTGCAGTTGTGAAAGAGTTAAATCAAAAATCCATACTTCTAAAGTCTCCAAATCACTGCCTGGTAAAAAGTATCTAGATCTGAGCTTTGTGCAAGGACAGGAACTCAGAGAGAGTGGAGGTTAATTCTGTGATTCTTCTATTTATTATCTAATTTAGAGCATTGTAGTCAACATCAGTTCCTCCTCTGTAAAATGAGGACAACATCAGGTCATTTCTTGTGCCTTTAGACCAAATTCTTCAGGAAGGAGGTATAATTTTTCATCTGTGCATCTCAAGAGTTGAACACAAGAGGGCTTTTCTTCAGGGTGAGATTTCTAGATAGCGCTGCAAAATAAGCAAGCTGTGAGCGTTCTTGTGTTTATGTGCAAAACCTTTTTATTTGCCTTTTTTTTTTTTTTTGAGGCTGTTTGAGTGTTTACTCCTAAGAATATCTGTGGAAAGTTAAGTTGTCAGAGAACTGGTGAGAATAAATATTCATGAGAATGTTCTCACTGCAAAGCATTTTGTGGCCATCTGTAAGAGGTTTTTTTTATTATTTAAACAATGCTGAGCTTTCTGCAGACAATTTGCCAACAAAAAAAATTTAAAAAGGGAAAGAGTTTCCCCCCCTCTTCTCTCCCCTCCTTTTCAGTTTTTTTTTAGAGGCAGCTAATGCTGTAGCAGCACAGTTATCATCACTGGTGTGTGATTTAATGTCCATGTAACACAAGTAGCCAGGAAGGAGGAATGAGAACACTACTACCCTGCTATCAGAAAGATGAAAATATGTTTACACCAGCTATTTTGAATAAAGAGCAAATTAGTTAGATTATTACCTGTTTGTAAATAATTAAGGGAAGCAAACAAAAGATTCTCAATTTATCAAATAACTTGTTTATAGAAGTTTTGATGCTGGTGTGAAAACTTAATGGTGTTACTTGACATCCTTCTGTTCCACAGGAAAATTTTTCATTGTGGGTATTTCCTTCTTTATTTTTTTAACATGAATAAGGAGAAATATGACTTTATTTTTCCTTTACTAGTCTTTTCATATAGGTGTCTGTGTTTTCAACATCATGCATGTCCAGAGATTTATGGCTTTATGCTTACAGCACCTTCTTTCAAAGAAGACTTGACATGTCTGTTGCGTAGGAAGGAAAATGTGGTGTACACGTAATATTATACATGCAATTTGTTGACAGCACCCCAGAAATCCCTGGCAAATGTGGGACATGGAATTTTAGCCAAATTCCTCCTCTACTGCCATTGCCACAAAAACAACTTTCATCTTGATCATTCCACTCCTTCTTTATTTTCTTCTTTGGAGATGAAAGGGAGGAAAAATTGTAAGGATCCCTCTATTCTTAAACTTCTTTCCTGCTCAAGGACTTCTCACCGTGTTTAGAGAGATGTTGGTGCACCACAAAGGCCGTAGATCTTGCCCAGCTCTCAGTTCTCTCATGATTTTTTCCCTATGCCATAAGCTTAACCAAGAATTACTAAAACATTTGATGTGCTGTTAAACTCTATACCACTCTTCAGCAGTGAGCTAGATATTCATTGCATGCAAAGTTATTATTACAATCTTTGTAACAGTTTCTTTCTTTCCTGCTTAAAAAAGTGCATAGGATTTTTTGCTTCACTGCACTGATCTGTTTTCCAGCCTGTCCATATTTCAGATTACTAGGTTAGGGCTTCTGCTGCAAATCCTGGAGCCACATATTTGTCTCTCAACAGAATCTGTTTATGTTACTTCAGCTTCTCTGAAACCAGCTGTTGAAAACTTCTGAAATACCATATGAGCAAAGGAGAGCTTCCTCCTAGGTCATTGCATCAGTGTGGGAAGAAAGCAAGGAGCTACTTCATGGTGCCCAACCCCACATTGTGGATGAAAATCAGAACTCAAGAAGAATGGCTCAGATCATTCAGCAATTAGGGAAGCCCCATACACTCGGAGTCCCTGCTTTGTTCAGACAATGGTCTCTAGGGAGATGAATGCAGTGTGGTCCCAGTGGGATCCCACCGAGAGTACTGCATCCAGCTCTGGAGCCCTCAGCACTAGAAAGACTTGTTGGAGTGGGTCCAGAGGAGGGTGACAAAAATGATCAGAGAGATGAAACACCTGAAGACAGGCTGAGAGAGCTGGGGAGGAGAAGGGTCTGTCAAGATCTTACTGCATCCTTTCAGTACTTAAAGGAGGCTTATCAGGAAGATTGAGATACATTTTTTAGCAGAGCATGTAGAGGCAGGACAAGGGTTAAAGGATTTAAAATAAAAGATGGTAGATTCAGGCTAGATGTAAGGCAGAAATTTTTTTACAATGAGGGTGGTGAAACACTGGCACAGGTTGCCCCGAGAGGTGGTAGATATCTGGAAACATTCAAGGTCAGTTTGAAAGGTTGGACTCGATGATCCGATGGGTCTCTTCCAACCTGGTGATTCTATGATTCTATGAACAAGGCTGTGAGCAACGCGGTCCAGTTGAAGTTGTCACTGCTCACTGCAGGGGAGTTGGACTAGATGACCTTTAAAGATCCCTTCCAACCCAAACTGGTCTAAAATTCTATCCTATGATTTATTTATGCAGCAGCAGTAATGAACACTTGAGTCCTTCTGGANAGACAGGCTGAGAGAGCTGGGGAGGAGAAGGGTCTGTCAAGATCTTACTGCATCCTTTCAGTACTTAAAGGAGGCTTATCAGGAAGATTGAGATACATTTTTTAGCAGAGCATGTAGAGGCAGGACAAGGGTTAAAGGATTTAAAATAAAAGATGGTAGATTCAGGCTAGATGTAAGGCAGAAATTTTTTTACAATGAGGGTGGTGAAACACTGGCACAGGTTGCCCCGAGAGGTGGTAGATATCTGGAAACATTCAAGGTCAGTTTGAAAGGTTGGACTCGATGATCCGATGGGTCTCTTCCAACCTGGTGATTCTATGATTCTATGAACAAGGCTGTGAGCAACGCGGTCCAGTTGAAGTTGTCACTGCTCACTGCAGGGGGGTTGGACTAGATGACCTTTAAAGATCCCTTCCAACCCAAACTGGTCTAAAATTCTATCCTATGATTTATTTATGCAGCAGCAGTAATGAACACTTGAGTCCTTCTGGAAGAGTCCTTTCCAACCTAGTGATTCTATGATTCTAAGAGGCACCTCCAGCATTTCAGAGGAAAGGGACAGCCCCGCCACCAGTGTGGGCGCGCAGACGCATCAGCATGGTTGCAAATCCTTGTGCACCAGCTGGAGTGTCTATAATGTGGCTGTGCTGCTGAACCATCTCTTGGTTATTGATTGAGCTGGAGATAAAACAGGTTGACGTGAAAACAACAGGGAATCGGTCACTAGGAAAATACTCTTTTCTCCCAAATGGGTATTTTGCAAGACCCCTCTTTGGTGAAAACATCCTGTTCCCCAACTGGAGCTATCACTATAATTTTAAATGCTCCTCAGTGACTGACTTGGTCTCTGCTGCAGACTTTGACCCAATTCTGATGGATCAGCATAGACACAAATCAGGAAAGCATTGAATTTACACCAGTGGTAATAGTAGTCCAAGTGCAAAATCAATTTTCTTTCTCCTGATCTCCTTTTCGTTGCCTAACCTTAAAATTTAAACCTATCTTCCTACTTAACACGACCATTCAGGGTAGCTGGGTACTACGTGGTTAGTGTATGTTAGGACAGATGGATTTTGAGCACAGATTTCACAAACCTCTTGGTTCAGAAGGACTTCATACATATCAAACATGAACCAAAATCAATAAGGATGCATTTCATCCATAGCCTTATACCATGCCCTGCCTTAGACCCCAATCTGAATGTCACACACAACAGAGTGAGTTTGTGCCTAGACTCTGAATTTATGATGAAAAATAAATTTCCCTCTCTACTCTATACAAAAACGGCTTGCACTCTGTCACTTCCATCCTCCTGCTCTCTCTCCCTCATCAATTCTCTTTTCCCTTTCACACATCAGCTGCAAACATCTCATTTGGCTGGGATGTTGAAGGCAGGCTCATCTCTAGCAGTTCCAGACTGTTAATTCAATCAGCTCTTATATCAGCACTAACATAAGTAAGTGAAAAAGGCTCTTGAATTTCATCACCTTGTTAAAAACTTGGATAGATTTCTGGAAAGATGCTTTGATTTGCTTGACTAGGTTTTATAAAGATTTGTACATAGCACTTAAACTATTATTATTTACTTTTAACAAGCTATTTATGTCCTCTTCTCAATGGCATAATCAATACTGCTCTCCCATCTGTTCAGAGATCCTGACATCAGCAAATTTCAATTCTCCACTGACTGAGTAAAAAGGAACGAATATTTTAAACACAGTGAGTGAATGAGAGAAAAGGTGTCTTAGAGAGACTGATATGAACTAAATCTTCATGATCAAAGGTAGCCAGGAATTGCGCATCCAAATCCTAAACTTGCTGATGACACTGCTGAGAGCAGCAGAGAAAGCTGCTATGTCTGGGAGTAGATTAAACTGACTTCTGTCCCTCACAAGAAGAATATTTTGAGGAGACTTCCTATTTATTCCTTTATTTCTTGCCCACCTAACGAAAGAGAATATATGATTTTGTGTGGAGACAGCCCAGCACAAAGAAAGAAGCTAATGTTCCACTATTCCACCTGAATTCCAGTGTCACCAGATCTCCTGAAGAGCTAAAATACACAATCTTTTTCAAGAAAGGCCACTCAGTGTCACTGCTGACTCCCATCCCACTATCTCAAAAATGACACTGTGGTCTGGGATTTATTATCCTTATGATAACAGCATGCTCCACTTTCCCCATTTTGTCAATTTTTTACTCTTCTCATTATGCCTATTATGACCAGAACTGTGTTGATTTGCTGGGCGGATCATCACTTCTTTGGAATGAGGGTTGCTATTTTGTCCCTTTTCCTCCACTACTTTGGCCCCATGACATTACGGAGGAGAAGGAGGGAGGCAATGAGAGGTTGTATCTTGGATAATTTCACCCTGGTGGAAAATACCAATGATTTAAAATAAATATACTCTCTGAGATATCACATTACCCTGCCGAGCTCATGTACAGCAGAGATAAAATGGCTTTTTCAGAACTGATTTTTCTTTCCCCACCATCTGAATGGAATATCAAAGTACACATTTAAAGTAATGGTTAGAAGAATAGTTATATGCAATGCTATCAACAGAAAGGAGCTGAAAATTAAATGGAAATGATTACTGGAGAACTCATTTCCTTTGCTACTGGGAGCCTAACAACAATAATAAAAAAGAATTTAGAAGTGAAAGCTGAGATTTTCCCTTTGATGTCTGAGTGTTTTTCTGTTTATGTTCCTTTTTAAAAAAAGGGTCACATCATAAATTAAATGTAATACTTAATTTTTATGTCCTCTCCACTCAAACAGCATGTTTTCCTCTAGGTGATTATTAAAATAATGGTTCACCTCTCCAGCTGCTGTATACTGGCAGGTTTTTTTCAGTCAGCAGAGCAGCACAGGTTGAGTGATAGCTGGGTCCTAGGCAGATAGAGTCCTGTTGGCTCTTGGAACAGAGATTAAGGTGTTGGGTTTTTAATTTAATGTGTGAAAATTAGAAATGAAGAAGAGTCTGTACCCTTAAACATTCCTGTAGGTTCATCTTAACTAAATTATTTAGATGAGCTTTCAACCCACTTGAGCTTTGGAGGCAACATCATTCTTTTGATGAGAAATCTCAGGTTTGGGGACTGAGTATACTTCAAAGTACTGTATAGCTGTTACATTGGGGTCCTGGATAGCTTTAAGATGTCCCTGCCCATGGCAGGGAGTTGGAACTGGACCATCTTTAAGGTCCCTTCCAACACACACCATTCTATGATTCTATGCTGTCCCCAACACAAGGATTGACTTGGCTCATTGAGTGCAGGCGCCTGCTATAGAC
>WAAB01016783.1:1552-31798 GCA_013389865.1 Piaya cayana | reverse complement strand
TTTTTTTCCTGTTACAGATCTAAGTTACTAAATATTTTCAAAGCCTGTCACCAATGAAAAAACTCCTTTCTTATTTATTTATGATCCCATCTTAAGCAAAGACTTGGAGTTTCAAATTGAAAAAAAATCATATTTTTCAGAAACAGAAGTAAAAATTCTCTTTCAATAAGCTTTTATAATAGTAAAATTTCATCCAGCTCTAGAATAAGAGAGTAGATTTCCATTATTAAACATGTAAGTGATATTTTGGGAGAGAACATACTGGTGTTGCTCCAATGAGATATTGATTTAATATCAGTAATCTACAGGCTCACCATCTCTAAATTAAACCTAAGATAGTGACTGGTTTCTTGAAAGTCTAGAGGAGCTCGAAGTCTATAAAAGTAATGCTTGACATTTGGATAGCAAAAGATTTTAAGATTTTTGACAGATGTGAATTGTATCTCACAATAACTCTTTTAACTAGTAGTAAATAGCATACTACATTCACTGTCTAAAAATCAAAATAATCTGCTTTTTTTTTCTGGTACTCAATGTATCCTAAACTATTTTTGACCTCATGGTTGCATTGACATGAATATTGCATATGAAAGGTGAATACACTATAAATTTACTTGTGTAACCTGGTAGTAGCTCTGCCTTTATACCAAAAATGTAGATGACCTGGTAGGACCCATTTTAGTAACACCTGAGTTGAACTATAAGGGTAAGACTTTTCCCCTGACCCAGCAAAGACAGCTCTGTGCAGTCTCCGTGCTGCCCGCAGGCCACAGCTGAGTGCACCCAGACAGCTTGGAGGTTACTGAATTATCAGAGCTCACAATGAAATGTCTTAGGAGACTGCAGTAATTTAGCCAGGAGTTGGTCCTCACTCCACTGTCCAAGTAGGAAGGGCAGCTGTGAGGAGTTAGCTCATCGATTGCCCCCAGCTGAGGTACCATTCAGAAACCCAAGCACTGTGGAGTGTCTCGAAGATGAAAGGAATGTTGATCCCTTTCATTGGTGTATTAATAAACTATATTCCTAGGCAGACGATTTCTTGAAGGGAAAAGAAGTGGTTTTGGAAAGTTTTTAAGCTCCCAAAATCATGCTTTCTTCCCAAAAAAAAAATTGTATTTTTCTTTAATATTTTTCTCCTTCTACATAGTTTTAAGAAAAAAATTAGAAAAGAATAACAAAACTAAGAAAAGGCAGACGAAAGGAAGAATTGAAAGAAAAGCAACAAATAAGAAAGATTATTTTAAATGTAGATGGAAAGCTTCATGTCATTCATGGAAAACTGTCATATTTTGAAGACTGATAAAAATTTTGAAATTAAAAAATGTAAGTACCTGTAAAACTTCACTTTTTTCTTTTTTTCTAGTTGACACTCTTTATGAGGTTCTGTTACACACTGATGCATATCAAATTAGTGTTACCCTTAGGAAATGAATCTGGCTTGGTCTCAAATTTGCGCAAGCACAAAGGAGACTATGCACTTGTTTGCCAAAGAGGCCAGTGTCTCTATGATCATTACCCCTCATTGCAGTGCCTATCTTCCCCTTATCTCGTTCAATAACAACTGGCAGAACTAGAGGCACAGTAGGCTCCAGGACCTGTAATATCCTAGTGTCTTACTAGAGTCACTGGACTATTCACTTTTGTACATGCTGTATTGATTCCAAAAAGGTGAGGAATTAATTTTAAGACAGGTGTTTAATTTTATGACTTTACCTGTACTGCCCTATGAAGATCATTATTTATAAACCATCCTGGCTTATAAGACCAAGTATTGACTGTTTCCCCTCACATTAGCATTCATTTCATGATTTTTATTTTTTTTCCCCTCACTAGAAGAACTGCCTACACCCCAGCTCACCATAGCAACTGAAGAATCTAGCAGCAGACTCAGGGTAGGAAAAACATAAGAAAAAAAAAAAGAGCTTGAAAATATCCTCTGATACTAAAATTGGTTTTGTTTTCACAGCAACACACTTTGGAATTGAAAGAGAGTGAGCTATCCACCTATATTTCAGTTGGAATCACCCAGCATGGGAGGAATACAAAGAGTGTGTATGTTTGCATGTTACACTGGAGTATGTTAAGGGTAGGTGGTACTTATTTTCAAAGCATATTTTGACTGCTAAGGGAGGATGAGATGTTGACAATGATATAATATGTTAGTGGATGTTTCTGTGGAAGAGAAGACATTAATATGTACTGGATGGAAGTCACACCAATTTTGTTCAAAAAAGTTTTCCTTCAGTATCTGAGCTGGTGCAATAAAACTAACTGTTGTTGACAAATACTTATTGGCATGTCTAACATATGAAAAGAATGAAACAAAATGTCTCTCAACCACTGTCAGATTTAAAACAGGCACTGATGTGTTTGCCAACAGCACAGTCTAACAATACACAAGGAATATCAAGCTCATAGGTTACAGTTGCTTAGAACATGAGTTTATAGGAGTAATTCCATAGGGATTGCTGAAAACAGTCTTTTAAACATTACCTTCTAAATTTCTGTCGAAAAAATATTTGATTCATATGAGTAAGGAAAACACTCTGGAGTGCACAGCAGGTAAGTTCACTGGAAGTTTTCTTCTATAAAACTAGTAACATAACTTTCCTTGTTTGCCATCAGATACAAATGACTTGCAATTGAATTATGATAATAATAATTTTTTAAAAGGAACAAATTGATCTCCAAACCAATTTTCTACCCCATTTTAAAGGCAAATCATTCCATTTAATAAAAAGAGCACTATTAAGACAGACAACTCCTATCTGGCAGGCAGAGCTCACAAACTCCTTGTGTACTCAGCAGATCCTCTGAAATGCTGTGTTTTCCTGCAAGCACACCCTTCACACATCCCTCATGGAAAGAAAGTAGTGGTTGCCCAGCTTTAGCCCTGCACAGTGGTGCAGGTTGAATTCAGCTGCTAAAATGCACAACGGTGTCTACAGTGCAGATAACAGCCATCACCACAAACCTGATGGTCTTGTGTTTGGCCTGGACAGAAACTGGAGTAGATTGTTATCAGGTTTGACAATCCAGATAGTAATGGACATGTGTTCATAAATAATTGGATTGATTTTTATTTATTCTTATCAATATTCAGCTCACTCTCTTTTAGTTTCAAAAATTAGCTCTGTTGCTATTTATTCTCTATTTCTCTGAACTATTCTCTCTCAATGAATATAAGTTGCAGGAGAATGAAAGACAGGATCAACAAACCAGAAAGGAGAACTAGTGCTACAAGAAATGGAGCCAGAATTGAAGAAAATTAAAGGCAAGTATGACTAAAATAGAGGAGTGGAAAAGTATGATATGGAAAGATGATAGTAAAAATCCTGAAGCAGTGTTGTAAATTAATGATGTCAAATACTGTAAAAAAAAACCTTTTTTTTTTAAAAAAAAGAATATTTAGGTTAAAGCAAGTTGTTGAATGACTGCAGAAGAATTAATCTTCAGGCAGTTTTAGGACAATGTTATACACCTCCATGCAAATTCTGCTGTAGTTAGAAGTCCTGAGGTATAAAGGTACTTGCTAGTCCTAAGATGTAGAACTTGGTATTTGTAGAATACCAAGTTAAAAGCATGAAACTAGCTACAGTTTGCATTTCAAGCAGTGGGGAAAAAAATGTAGAAATGTTCCTGAGACATTGCAGGAAAAGTCACCCAAAGAAAGACTTTATGAGAGTTAAGCAAGAAACAAGGGGGAACTGAAAAAAAAATTCCTCAGGAAAGTGTAAGAATGAAGGTAGACATGCCAAAAATGGAATGATAAATTTATTTTATAAAAGGACAATATGGTGTAAATGGACCCCCCTCTGCAATTACCTTCATCTCCTTGATATTAAAGTTAATCAATGTATAGTACTAAAAATGAAGTAATCGTTTGCATCTGTGTTCAAGAAGTAAGGATATTGGACTGGGAGTGAAGGCAGCATTGGTGATAATGAAATCTGTGAAATGTTCATGAAACATCCTTCCCTGATGAGGTAGGAGTTTGAACTGAATTATTTACTTCTATGTGTGTGTGTGTATATATATATAAATTTATATATATATATATATACACTTATATATGTGTGTATTAACTCATATACATACATGTACACATATACATATACATATGCATATACTCATATGTATATATTTCCTTCATCTTTTCCTTTTACTTAATGTTTACAGTTTCTCTTAATGATAACTTAGTCACGGGAGGATGACTAATCTGGACATTTTCTCAAATTAGTTTTGTAAACACTAAAGAAGCACGAAAGTGGAAGCACTTCTCTACAGTTGCCAAAGGTACTGTTGAAAAATCAGTTGGTATCAGTAAGGTTTGCAACATACATACTTGCCTAGGAAGACTTGAACTTTTATGTTCTGATTTTCCCTATTAATTACCAAATAAATCTATTTTCTAAAATTCATTTGCATCCTATTTTTAACATTTTTATTACCAGACTGCTGTCAGTAGTGTAGCACTAAGTACTTCACTTTGGGGAAATTCTCCACTTTAGTATGCTAGGATGAGTAATAAGAAATGGGAAAATTCTACATTCTTTATTCCCATTCATCTCAAGGTACTTTAAACTACTTCAACGAACTGCTTTAATTCACCTTTTTTTAATTAACATTAAACTATCTAGATCGAGAGCTTGAATTTGCCATTGAAAATGAGGGGTAAAACTTCTCCAGAAGTATATAGCAAAATTGCCAAAAGAGCAGAATTTTCTTTGGGAAAATTTCACAAGAATTTGCTTCTAAACAGAAGAAAAATATTTGCTGGAAATTTGCATTCATGTTAGTCCCCTTTCATTATGCAAAATGACATCTCCAAATACCTCAGGCAGGCATTTCTAATAGAAACAAAAGGAAGAAAAAGTGATAAAGAAATTAAAATGTAATAATGTATTATGGCAGAATATATTTATGAGTGATCAGCAGTGCATTAAACTGTAAAGAATATTCATCACAGTCACTCTGGCTGGTTGCATATTCTCCTAAAGAATTGGCTAACTCAAGGCTAGATTGCTTTGAAATTTGAAAACAAGTTTCTGAACATTAGACAGTGCATCTATTATCATAAACAGGTTAACACGTGAGTGTGCACATACACTAAAATAATCAAGGTGCTATCTGCAAGGTTCCTTATTTATAGATACACTTTTCTTCACCGTTTTGCTTAAATTGATTTTCAAATGAATGATACTGAGGAAGACAGCTTTGGTATAAATGAACAAAGAGTGCAAGTCAGTCCTCACTTGGCATGAATCACAGTAACTGCACAGAGTAACTTAGCACTAGCTGAAAATCTACTAAACAGCATTAAAGCTTTCATTCATAACAAGGTAATATCTCAAAATCTTCTCCCCAAACCCACTAGGTAGACCCCTTAAATTCAACCCTTTGAGAATACAATTCCTTGTGCCATAGTGCAGTCACATATCATTAAGATAGATTACTTTAGCATAGTACCTTTCTTACTCAGATAAAACAGAGTACTAATTGTAGTTTCAACACGATCAGAAAACTGGTATTTTACTAAACAAATCCTGATATATATATTTTTAATTTCTCTGTATAGTCTGAATTATTTAATATTCAATGGCGATTTTGCAGAAAGTATTTTACTTAGGTGTGGAGTTGCTTTTGTGAGATACTAAATTTCAATTTTATTGCTGCAAATCTGTCCTGTGTTACATGAAGTTATTGTTTTCTAAGAAGCCAAGGGCACAATAGACTTAATTTAGCTAGCCAACAGTAGTATGCAGTAGGTCTCTGACAAAATACCAGAAATGACAGAAAAGCATAGCCTCAGCAATCATCAGACATTGCTGAGAACAGAATTTTGCCCGATTTTTGGAATTGTTCAACAGATTTAGTACATATCCTGTAAAATACGTGGCCTGGAGTTCTTCAGAGAATTTGAGGTAGTACTGCCATGTGGGCAGCATCTGATGAGGTTACTTCCAGAAAATCTGAAGGATATTTTGAAATACTGACTGTTAGAAAATACGTTTAATACCCAATAGATATCTCAGAAAAGAAAAAAGACTCAGTGAAAATATGATTTAAACAATCATTTCTTTATTACTCTCTGAACATGACTAATTTCCAATTTTCTCTTTTCCTTTCACCTAAATAATTTTTTATCATCCCAAACCTGACAGTTCTAGGAGGATGACTTGCTTAGTTATCCTCATTTAATAGGCAAAGAGGATGCAGAGCTTTGTATTAAGGAGAAAACACTATTGAATGAAATATTTGAGAAGAATTTGGGGGAGGGGAAAGTCCTGCATGATTACTTATGCTAGGTGAGATATGAAATTGGAAGCAATTAGAATGATATCTAGTGGAAGGGGAAAATCACAAGGTATGTTTATATCCTGTTATTGGCTGGAGAACATTGAGGTACCTGCTCAGCCTCCCATGCTGCCTCCTTCCACTCTGTCCATGACCTGGGATTCCTTTTCAGCCCGTCCTGGGGATGCTAGTCACTACACCAATGATGACGTAGGAGTGCTACTCTTCAGCTCCGACCCTGTCAATCCTGACTTGCTCACTGGACTTCCCAGACTGACCTTCAATTTGACCCATTGTTTCACATTGTCTGTCCAAGGAAATTCTGGCCCTTGCCTGGGACCTGCAAGGGGTAGCGGAGCAAGCCTGCAGCTGCCTCCTCCATGACAACAGCTAAGGAAAGTACACAGGGGACATCTCAAGAGAGTAAGAAACTACCCATATACCAGGCAACTGGGAGTTTAGGCAAAAGAAGTTTGAAAGGAGAGAGAAAACAAGCAAGAAGGAATCCATTTTCATCTTTATTTCCATTGTTTTACTGTACCATTGGTGGTACTGTTCCAAGGTTGAAAGGCTTCAGGGGCATTTCATCCACAATGACTTGTCTGTGGGCTGCAATTTCTCTTCATAGAGAAGAGTTGAATAAAGCAACTATTCTGCAAGTTAAAAATATTCCTGAAGTAAGATCACAGGCATATAAAAGGAAGATGAGAAATAAAGTATTGGTAAAAGAGAGAAAGAAGTCTGAGGAAACAGAGGTGTGGATTACTCTCCCAGCCTCAACTATTCCCTTTCTCTATTTCTTTTAGGAAGTAAAGTTACTTTGTTTGAATGTTTGAAGGTGTCTCATTAGTGACTGATATTCAGTCTTAAAAAAATAGAAGGAAGATGTAGTCAGTAAATGTCAGATCAATATGAACTTTTTTCTTGGTGGAGTTTTATTCTCTAACTGCTAACTCAGCTGATGATAGCACTGTTTGAAGCTTAAAGTTGGCTAGCAGTTTTTTCATAATTTCAATGGAAGTGTGACAAAAAAGATACTGTATCTTAACAGTCTTAGACAAAACTTCTGGACTGATTTAAATCTCTGTATAAAATATTTTGGTATAGGTTTTTTTTGTTTTGTTTTTCTTTTAACTCCTCTACAAATAATATCATAAATCCTTTACATCATGAAAGATGGAAGTGAAACATTTCAGTGCCTAAAAAATAAAAAGAATCCAAACAAACAGAGTTTTCCATAAAGGTGAGTGTGTTTCTAGATTTCAAAAAGGAGAATCAAAGGGCAAATCTTCCACTCTTATAGACATTTCTGTGATTCATCTTCCATGAGGACAGACATCTTCAGGGGATAATTAACTAACAAAAAGAAATGTCAGTGTATATTGGGTTTTACAAAGAAAAGTGATTTCTGCTCTGCTATAAAACAACATGTCCAGAGGCAACAGTATCCATTCTTTGCCATGTAGTTTTGGGCTTTAAAACACATTTCCATACCGTTTTATTTTTCATTATTTGGGAAAATGATTTCTTAGAAATCTACATTAGATTTCCTTCAATACAGTTAGATATTATCTCTATAAATAGTAGTAGATATTCATAGACATGATAATGATGAGTATACACACACCCCCACATAAATTCTCTATCACTTTTTACATTTTTCTGTATCTTATGTAATAGAGCAAGTTAAGTGCCACCATGAAGTTGCCACTCATACAGTACAGCCTGAGATGCCTTTTTCTTTGCGTTTTGTTCATTCTCTCTATAGACCTTACATTTTCAGCAAGTGCCATATGGACAAAGCAGTTCCCGGTAAAATTTTGGACAACAATTAACATAAGCACAGCAGGACATCCCAACAGTTGACCCCTAAAAGGTGGTTAATCAACAGCATATGGGTTTATTTATCCCAGCATGCCCTTTTAATTAACAGCTCTGGAAAGTGTACTTTTTAATGAACGCTTTTTTAATAATATTTTGAGAAAATTCTAAATAGCGTAAATGAAACTCCAGCTTGAAACAAAATAATAAAAATCTGTCAAGTTGTTAACCCACAAGAAACACTAACTGTAACTTCAAACAGTACTAGAGCAACAAAGTTTGTGTCTAGAATCAGATCTGAATTTATAAGATTTCTAAACTGTGGAAACTCATCTTTAAAAGATAAATGTACATTGTAAAGTTCATGTTTAGAGTAAAAAATGTCAGTAGGACAGGGAGGAAGGTCTCCAATCCTGTGTTTTGGTTTGAGCCCACCCTCTGAACAATACTGTGACATTTACTTTCCAGTTGATAGTAGAAGATACTTGATGATAGTGTAGGTTGAAAGGAAGAGAGGGTGCAAGAACAAACAGTAATGCCAAACTAGAAAAGAGAAGCACAAACAAGTGTGCATACAGCACAAGATAAGTAAACACAAGAAAAGCAAGAAACNGGTGCTGAGGGACATGGTTTAGTGTTTGCTAGGAATGGTTGGACTCGATGATCCGGTGGGTCTCTTCCAACCTGGTTATTCTATGATTTTATGATTCTATGATTCAAAGTCCTTTTTAACAATACATCTTTTTTAATACAATGCAAATTATTTAGGATAAACCTTAGGTAAAGTAATGCCTAAATAGTATACCAAATTTTCAGTCAGTGTAGATTAAAGTAACTGCTTACAGAAGACTCATTTACATGGGTCCTGAAAACTTAATCAAGTCCTTCACAACAAAGAAATTCAGGCAACACACCAAAAAGCTTTTACTTTATCAATTTAAAAAGAAAAATGTGTTTGATGGTATTACATCAGCTTATAAAACCTCCTGGTAAGCTTTCTATACATTATGTCCCAGAGTTGAAAGCACTGGAAACTCTTAATGAATACAAACACCTCTAATGTAGAAGCCATGCAAATCAAATAACTACTGAATCCCTCAGATTATATTCATGCTTCAACTCTCAGTTAAGAATTCTACTCTTGGTTAATGGTAACTGCTATACCAGAAGATCTATTTTGTATATACTGCTTCAGCAGCCAAATCTAGTCTGTCCTAGGAAGGAGAAACATGAAAGTATTTTATTCTTTTACAGCATACTGTGCTAAATTAAAGGCATTTTTCCTCTTAGAAAATAATTTTCTGTTATCAAGAGTATTGGAGTCTCTTTAGTTGAGATTTTTGATTGCCTACAGCAAAATGGAAGATTGCCTTACAGAACAATGCAGATTTGAAGTGTAGTGAACATCAAGACAATTCCAAAATGTAGCTGAAAGTACAACCTACTAAAATTGTTTACCAAAGAATCTTTTAGTCAGCAGAAATTATGCTAAGTAATGTTTTAGATTTGTCTTGAAAACAGAAAAGGTTTCTGCTTTATTGTTGGCTTCCTTTGCCACACTGGAAATAAAAGGAAACAAAATCAAAATTGTCAGCCTTTATCTACCCTGTATTATGTGCTAATGAAGAATGAGTAAGCAAACACAGTATGAGGAGTCCAACAGAAGTAGAAAAAATTGCATTCTCAGAAGGAACCTATGTAGGGGATTGTTGTCTCCCCTCTCTGTTCAATACCATACGAGATCAGCTCAGTGCAGGAGTTTATTTTAGACTACTAACTTTATAAACTGTTAGAAGTAGTAATCACCAATCACAAAGCTTTGGGTAAGTACTAAAGATAGGGACAGAAAGACATCCAGATAAACATTTATCCATACTGTCCTCCATAATACTCTTTTCCATTTCATATATTTAAAATCAGTGTGAAACTTACTTTCCATAAAGACTTTCTCCACAGAGAATTTTCAGGATTAGCCACTACTAAATAAACATAAAGACTGCAAATTTAATTTTAAAAAATGTTGTTTTTTAAGACGGATGCAGGGGTCCAAGTGTCTGATTGTTCTAATTTCGAAAAAAAAGCCATTGCAGAATTCCCATAAAGAATATCATTAAGCACTGAATACGATTTACAGCTTCTAAATAAACATGGATGTCTCCAGCTATGCAGACAGCACAATGGAAGTATTCTTGAATGTGGAGGAAAAGAAAGGAAAAAAAAGTGCTGCATAAATTACACAAGCTATGGATCTCCTGCACATTGAAGAGTAATTCTTGTAAAAAAGAGTAAAAAGCCATAGATTATTCTGGAATGCCACCCTAAATCATAGTTCATTTTGTAAAACTGAAGGCAGCATCCTGCATAAGAATATAGGAAAAAATATAAATCCTTTGTGACAATTAAGCTAAGTGATTCATACAGAGCAATTGACCTGATTTTCAAAAGATCAATAATTAGGCAAATATTCTGTATTGGATTCTCTCTGTCATTGCTAGGGAAATATTTTGTTTTGAAAGGAACTTTTAGTCCAATAGAAGATATTTCCAGTTTTGTTTTTTAAAAGTGTCATAAAAGCATGCTTGTTAAGGTAGAAGTATGCTCCATTAGGTGTATTATAAAGACGTAAGCATCAGGGATCTTTTTTAAGAAAATTAACTAATGCATGCTTGAAATTACATCTAACTTCTACATAGGGACTGTACTCTCAATAAAAAGCAACTTAGGTCAGCTTTTCATCAGAACGAACTACCTGTTTGATACCTGTTTGTCCTCTTCTATGAACTGGGCTACAGTTTAGTGCAGATCACACTTTATCTTTTTGCTCATTTCTAGGAAAAGAAGAAATAGCTAAGAGTTATTTTAGGTCTGGGCGTTGCTTCTGATTTGTACAAAATGCCTCTTGTTTATTAGTATACCCAGTCTGCCATGTTAACCCGATATAAATTATTTGAAAAATTAATGCAGTTCTAGTGCACCAAAAGTAAAAATCAAGTATGTGCTACTTTGAGTCCAGTTATCTCAAGGTGGAGCTTGCTCCCAAGACTGAAAATGAATCCCTAGGAAGCATATATTAAAGATCTTAGTCCTGCAAATATGATAGAGCAAGAAGGCTAGATTCAATTCTTGTCAGTGTGAAAGAACCTTCATCCCTAAGTAATTCCTAACCATATGAACTGCCAGAACAAATGGATTTGCACATTTCTGCTTTAAGAAATGGGTCCCAGCTTAACCTTGGTAGAGATAAAATTTCTGAATCACATATGACCACAGTATGATTGGCAACCTTTTGTAGCTGGGAGTGCAGTTATAGGAGGCGTAATGGTTTTAAGCTGAAAGAGGGGAGATTTTAATTAGATGTTAAGAAGAACATTTTTACTATGAGGGTGATGAGGCACTGAAAAATGTTGCCAGGAGATGTTACAGAAGCCCCCATCCCTGGAGGTGTTCAAGGCCCAGATGGATGGGGCCTTGAGCATTCTGATCCTGAGGAAGGTGTCCCTATGGCAGGGGAGTTTGGACCTCAATGATCTTTATGGTCTCTTCCAACACAAAACTCTCTATGATTCTATGATCATTTTTGTTGTGATGCCACAAGATACGTATACATACTCTGATGTGTATTACTGTATGTTTAGAAAGGAAATAATCTGTTACTGATACTGTATTCCTATGACTATTTCTTTATGTTTTGTTGAGAGGAAGGGGGAAATAGCATTTCCGTTAAAATTGTGGAGTTTGGGAGCTAGCCAAGTGAAAATCCGTGAGCTTCCACTGTAACTAATTGAAGTTAGATGCTGTTTTCATTAAACTCTCATCAGTTTCACATTTTGTTTATTTTCAAGTATAGGTTTCAAGCGTTGCAGATGTGTTTGTTAGGTTTCAGGGAGGGAATATTAGCTGTCACACCTGGTTCATTTTCTAGGTTATGCCTTTCTGGTACTAAGGTGCAGGACACTCATCTAAGGATTGGGAGGGTTTTTTGACAGCCTCATCATTCATGAATTTCTAGTAGTTAAAAATCAGTCTATAGCTACATGCTCGTATGATTTGAATCAAAGTAGGCAAGTCTAAATGATTATTTGTACCTCTACTTAACAATGAAAATTCTCGTACTACTGTAGACTTATGCTGTTGATAGCTTATTTTATTGCTTAAATTTTTATATTTTCAGAATCTGATGAAACTACATAATGCTTAAAATTCTAATATTTTAAAGGAAGAACTGTAGTATATAAAAAAGACAGATGGTTTTCATTTTTCCAAAGATAAAGTGATTTATATTTGAGAAAATATTGAGCTGTCTTGGTAAAGTTTTTTCTTTCATTCCAATATAATGATGATGAATATGTGAAGGAAGATTTATCTTGTTTTCCATATTTGAACATTCATTGTCCTTGTCAGGAAAAATACTTGGGAAAGATTAATTTTATTATTATTTACTTTGAGTTATTCATCTTGTTCTAAACACAGGAAAAAGAAAACAGTGCTTCAATATGGAACTGACCTAGCAGAAATGACAAAGAAAGCAGTTTTCCAAACTGTTGTGGACTGAGAAGTAAGATAAGGGAAGAGGAGATGAAAAAACTCAACTGTCTAAGTGAAGTAATGAAAATTCTTACAGAAGAAGGAAGAAATAAGCAGACACTGATGGCTAAATAATTTCTCTCTGATAAAGGTAAATTAATTAGAATAATAATCTTAATAATTTGAATCTTAATGAAACTATTCTCTAGTCTGTTCGCTAATGTTGAGGACTAATTTACTTCTGCGCTGAAAATGCTTATAGTCAATTTATGTCTCTTCAAGGTAATGATTTTTCCATATCTGTCTTATATTTTGATACAGAAAAGCTGGAGAAGTTTTAGTTCTTTGAAGCAACTCCTGAAAATTAAGTGTGAAAGTGTGCAGCCTTCAGCTACTGAAAACTGTTGTGAGTTCACTGAAATCAGTAGGAAGTAACAGTCAAAATATGTAATCCACCCAGTGGATATATAAACCAGTCTGAATGTATGATAAACCTATTTCTAATCATGTTGTTTCTTGCTACTAACAGACACTTATGTGACCCATACAAGACTTCCAGTCTAGCTGCACTACTTGCAACTCTCCACAGTAACACCAGTAAACTGTTTCACACCTCTGATTTCCTTGGTCAGCCATAAAAATACCACCACACTTCTTAGTAATGCAAAATATGTGATGCATAATTATTTAACCCGTTTCATGAACTAATGGAGGACCATTCAAAACAAAGTTTAATTCATAGAATCATAGAATGCTTTTAGTTGGAAGGGACCGTCATATAGTCTAACCCCTGGGTAGGAGTAGGCATATCTTTTAACTAGATCCTAGTTAGAGCTCTATCCAAGATGATCTCTTTGTCTTGCCATTCCTTTTGAAAGTCTTCTCCAGAAACTTCTTCTAAATATGGTTGGAAATCTGAAAATTCAGACCAGAGTATGTTCCTTACCAATTCATAATCACTTTTGTCAATGTCGTCCTTTAAGGAATGATTTCTCTTGTTGGTGCTTGCTTCTTAGATTTAATCACAGACATTCCCTATCTTTGTTTCGCCTGACCAAAAGAAAAAAAGCCATATATTTTATATTCACAGCATACAAGCTCTCCTTTCCCCTGGTCATTTGAGTACCATTTTCTAAACCTGTTCCAGTTTGAATTTGGTTGGATTTTTAGAGCTGGTTGACCAGAAATCCTGTTTTCACATGAATGTTACAAGGGCACTACACTTTCCTCTTTTTAAAGAAATACTGCAATATCTTAATACTGTCTCTGCCATTTTCACAGCTCCTTTACACTGATGCCTGACTGACTGTCCCTTGTGGATGAATAATATGTTCCTCCCTCCCTCGTTCATCCAAAATTCCTGCCTTACAGCAGAAATTATTAGCACGATCCCTAGCTGAATGATACCATGCTTCATAACAAGATCATTTAATCTCATTTTGTCTTTTTAAGACATTTACGTTGTTCCTATATTAAAAATATATCCTACCTTTTTGGTGGCCAAAAAAATAGTACTGGACCACTGCTATTTACTGTGCTATGGTCAGGAAAAAAAATGAAACAGCATTTACTTCTGTGACTTCTTAAGTAGTGCCCTCACTACATTCCTTTCCATTCACCATGAATCATAGTCCTTATACTAGCTTTTTTTACCCTACATTTCTTAGACTATTCCATTATCTTCTTTAGTTTAACCAGTAATGTTTAATGCCTTTTATCTAGAAAATGACAAATCTTATCAAAGAAAATACCAGATGAGTACAGCATGATGGACTTGGTGAATATGTATTATGTACTTCTTTCAGTTTCCTTCTTAATGTCATGGTCGATTAATTTTTCTTTTTATTTTTACAGGAAAAGCTTTACTGAAACATTTATGTCATTGGAGTAAGATATTGGTATTCATTATGTATGTGTTCTGTGCCTTTTAAACACACCTACCACATGTACTAATTTTAAACTGCATAGTACAATTTAATAGAAAATAGATTTATTAAATCTTTGCTATTGGACCACCTTGTGCTAACAGTAGCAATAAAGTGACAGCCTCTGTTGAGGAACAGCCACAGCTTCCAGGACTCTGAGGGACTGACTCCTTTTCCTACCATGTGTTTTGCAAAAAAAAATGTGTAAAATTTTATTTTCTTGTTCAATTAAAAAAAAAACAAACTCTGGCTCGGGGGTTTTGACAAATCACTGCAGTTTTCTTTTAACTGCAGAATTTTCACAGAAGTTCCTAGTACCGTGAGTGAGCAGCAACATCCTTACTGTGAGTGTCAGGAAAGATCTTGTGCTGATCAACACAGAGAATGTAGCAGCAGTTGGGTTGGAGTCTCACACAGCTGCACTACTAATGCAACACCACAAAAACAGAGCAACTTGCCACACTGCGAGATACAATTATGGCATGTGGCAGATAGCAGAGGTCATGGTTATTATCAAGTCCATAACTGGCAAAAAGCCAATATCAAGTAAATAAGTAGTATGCTTCACTTACATATTCATATCTTCTCTTCCTTTAAATGGGGTCCAGCTTCTCCTTGTGTCAATGGGCTTATCAGCTACTAATTTCAGTAGGGATGGGCTCCGCTGTGTTACCAGTGCTTTCAGAGCCGCTTGGGGTACGGTCTGTCTAATTCTCAGAGTTATGCCCAAACTAGTAGAAATGTTTCATAACAAAATACCAAATTATACAAAACAGCTTTGAATATTGCCTGCTAGATAATAGCATTTTAAGTTAAGCAGTTGTTCAAATTTAGCACATACTTAAGTATTGCTGAAAATGGGCGTGCTAAGCATAAGCCTAGAACCTTTGCTGAGATGAAGAAAAGCATCATTATGGATTTTAATAGCATGATACAATATTTTACATTTTATATACGGAAGTCATATTTAAGTATTATAATTTTTCTGAACCCAATGTGCATCTCTATTTCCAGAAAGTTTACACAATGAAAGTAATTATCAACATTGGTGCTGGAGCAATATTTTTAATGATTTTAGGTTATAGATTTAAATACGTTATTTAGGCTGAAATCCATCTGGGCTTATTAAAGCATAGTCCAAAGCCCAAAATGTAGCTGGGAAGGCAATAAATAAGTTATCCAACTATAATGTCACCAACACAATAACAATACAGCCAGCTGCAAGCTGAATGTAGTAGAAACTTCTCAGCAATTAAAAATCAGTATGCATGTGAAGTTTCTCATCATCTATTTATAACTTCTTCCTTTATTTATATTAAAGATAAAGAAAATGTAATTGTGTCCAGTAGCATTTTGTTTTAAAGAAGAACAAGTGTACGGGGTAAAATTACAAGAAGCCCAGCAAGTCAATACAGATTTCAGGTTTTTAACCAGTATCCCACTTGTAAGAGGAAATTTGTCAGGGCCTGCTTCAAGTAAGCAATAGCATTATAGGAAAGTAAGTCCAGAATATACTTTATGACACTCAAGGAAAAGTCAAGCATGCCTAAGTTTTCTTTACAGATATCTGGTAAAGAAGACTTGCAGGGGTTTGCTAGCAAACTAACACAAGTAAATCCTTGCAGAATACTTGACAAGTGTGGGGGCTGCAATAAAGATCTGTGGGTCAAATCTAGGTGGGCAGGGAGAAATATGAATCACTCAGCAAGACAAAGATCAGATGTGTTACTTCCAAGAAAGCAAGCAGTATTGGAAAAACAGGGGAGATTTTTATTTAAATAGTTGACTTTATCAAACACCTTCAGAACCTCCCTCTCAGTAAATAATGTATTTCAAAGCTTCATGTATGCTTAAGCTGGATATTAAGAAAACTTTTATTTTTTGAGGATAAAGTCCGTGTTCTTCTGTACTTTTTTTCACTGAAAAATCCCTCCTATCTAAGCAATTTCAAGCACGAATATTTCATATCTTATAATTCTTCTGGCATCCCTCAGGTTTCTTTCTCAAGCTGAATGGAAAAATTCAACCCTCCGCATCTAACTTTGTATCAAATATATATATACATAGAACAAAAACTACCTTTGGTGGGCTTTATTGGAAATATTTAAGATGATGATTTTAAGTCAACCAATAGAAACTTCTTGTCTGTACTTATAGTTCCAACCAAATGCCTTTGCAAATAAGCTGGAAAAGATCACTGATATTTTTTAAGCTGAGATTCTTTTCTTTTAAAGCTACTGTTAATTTGAAAAGTTTTAATTTATATTTAAAAGTGGGAAAGAGTATAAAAATTTCCAATTAGAAAAAATATATAAATTCATTCCCTTCTTCCTCTGCTAATTTTCAAGTTGGTTAATTTTCTGATCCTAGAGAAATTAACTTCCTGTTGTATTTTTAGCTATATTCTTTGTATACAACAGCCACACCTAGATGTTGGGCTTCTGCCTCTAAAACAGAAGAATTTGTGGCTTGTTTTTATAGGTTGGAGTGGAAGGATTACTATAATTTCACATACTGATAGAATTTCATCCAGAAGTCCTATTCAATCTCATGGAGTACAGACACATGTGTATGTGTTTATGTGTGTATATGTATATAGATAGTATCTCAATAAGGATTACACAAAACTGAAATTCACTGAAGCATTCTAGAAGACCATTATATTATCTTGGGGCATATTACAACATCTTGAAATAGCACAGCAGTGACTGTCAGTTAGCCAGACTGCCTAATGTGAAGAATTTCCCTTGTTAGGTATCTTATTAAAGTTCTCAGCAGGATTTCTGATTTGTCTCAACATCAAATGAATAGCACCAGCCTTTTTTCAAGAAAGAGGTAACTACAATCTAACTAGATTTATGCCAAATTCCAGAAATGTGCTTTTGCAGTTTCCAAAGATATTTTCTTTTTCCACTGTGCCTATTTCCAAGAAGCCTATCACTATGGACCCTACGCATAAGAAATATTATACTGGATTAGCTGCAATACCACATTAATGATGCCAGATTATTTTCACAGGGTGATTTTATCTCAGATAAGTTGTTTCTTTGTTTTGAAGTATCTGTGTAATTTTTAGTAATTTGAAAGCAGCTACTACAGCAAGTAAAATGATGAAAGATCATAGCAGCCTCCCCTGCTCCCCTGCTTTTTCTGAAGATCTTAAAGGAGTAGAAAATGCTGCTCCTGAACCAGTGTTAAAGTAATTCTAGGCATCAGTTACCAATTTTTATTAAAAATTCTCTCAGCAAGAGGTGCCTTTGCATAGCACAGAATCAGATAATACACAGACAGGAAATAAACAGCATATCTCTGAAGTAGAGAGCATGTGTACCCTACATGCAGCCAGGAAGTCATCTCTTGATAGATAGCCCAAGTGAAGTAGAGTTCAAGAGCTTCAGTCATTAGAACAAGTGAAACTTGTATTTAGTTCCCTGCTCTGCCAGACTGGGCTGATGAGAGAGAAGTTACTGACGATCAGAGCTATTGAAGGACTGAGTTGCTTTGATAACTGCCTTTCAGGGCCCTGCTCTCAATGCCCAAAGTTAGATACCACTAATCTCCACATGAAATACAGAGACAGTTAAGACAGGGTACTTAAAGTTGCTTCAGGGAGAGCAGGGAGGTACCAATCCATCAGCAAATTCTGCAGGCAGCATGTGTAATCATTTGAGGTTTGAGCAGCTCATTAAAGGCTGCAAACAAATGCTTCCATGTCTGTTCAGCATCTGGAGACAGGAATACTGATGGTAGATATCTACAAACTGTTCTTGCATATTGCTAAGCAAGGCTTATTTTAATTCTCTGGTAGTGGCTATTAACTCTTCATGTAAGACCATGGATAAACTGTTGAGAGAGATCTGAGAGGCTCTCCCATGTTAATACCTGTTTTCTACCAAACATCTGATTAATACAAAATAATCTTGGGTGCAGACACTATTTTTCTCCTTCCAGTAAATATTAAATTAATCTACCTTCTGACCTATCTGTCCATAATCCCAGAAGTCTTGCATTATGGGATGCAATATGGCCCAGCTTTAGCAACAAAGCTTTAAAGACTCCCCAGCTTACTGAGGCGACATACAGACTGGCATTTGACAGTTATCTAGAGATAGACATCAATTTGTTACTGGCAGAATAAATACTGAATTCTCTATTTCTACAGGCTCTGCAAGTGCTTGCATCCCTTCCCCCCAACACCGTAAAAGAATGTGCAAAAGGGTAGTGGAGGCACCACAGTCTTTTAAAAATGAAAATAATCACAACCACATTTTGTGAGAGGTCTAGTATAGCCTGAGTGCATGCAGAAAAAATGTTACGAGAAGTAAGATGCTTTGCCTAAATCCTAATGGAGGAGCTGGTTATCTAGCTGTCCAGGACAAATATAAACTGCCTTGGAAGCATATCAGCATCCTCACTCATATGTTCCAGGCTGCCAGTATCTCCAAGCAAATGAGATGTGGTAAAATCACCACAAAGTGATCTAGTAAACTGCCTCAGAAATGTTTTCTGTTTCTTCCTGAAAATCTCTACACAAATTTCACTCCTCACCATCATCTACTTCTGAGAAGTTACTTGCCTGTACTTCCCAACGGGTGACTAGTCTCTGTAGTTGAAAGTATCATTTTCTGATTTTGTCACTACATGCAAGATCACATTCAATGCTGGAACCTAAACACATACATCAAAGAGAATCCATTTCTCATTTGTAGTTAGCGATTTTCCTCATTAGCTAAAAATGTATACCATAAAAAACCAAAAACATTAATATAAAAATATGTTGCACTTCTTGCATTCTTTTGATACAGTCCAGGGCTTAACAGTGTTTTTCAAGAAGGTTAATTGGGAAATTATGACTCAATTTAATTTTAATATATCACATAAGAACAGTGAAGAAATTGTACCTTCTAAAGGATTTGAAAGGATTACTGAAGTTGGTGTCATGAAGTACCTAATAAGTGCAGTGGAGAATTCCAGTTTTTCTCCCCCACAGAATATTTTGCTTATGTAAACTTTTGTCATCTTGACACAACCTCATACTCCACTTTGACAATTTTAAATCAGCATATAAATCGCAGCATATAGTCACTGAAAGCTGACAGCAACAAATAAAATAAATTAAAAGTTTGTTAGCACAGGCTACTTCTCATCTTTAACACACCTTAAAAGCTCATGTGGCCTACAGTTTTATTTACTTGGTGTTTTAACAAAGGGTTGTTTCTGCAGGGTAATATAAACATTGGCCCTTGAGGTCATTAGGAGCTTCAGACTCCTCCTGAAAGCTTTATTTGAGAGGTTAGTGGGAGGTAGATTGCCCAGACAATCAATTTCTCTTCTTTTAAATTAAATTTCTTTCATAACAGAATGCTTCAGGTTACAGTAAGAGGGAACCAGAGGATGGTTGCAAAGTCTTAGAAAGAACTATTTTTAAAGTAAAAGTGCGAACCAGTGTCTGAACTGTAGTGTCCCCACCCCCAAATCATCTGTTCTGTCCTGAACTTCTAATATAACCTACTTGGTGAAGAATTTGCCTGTTAGGATTTAAATTTCAAGAGGACTTTAAAAGTGCATGTGATAAATATTGACTTAGTTTTCTCTGCTGAGCTTGGTGTAACACTTAGATCTTACAAAGAATTTAAAAGAAATTTGGACTAGGCTGCCCCTGTATAATAAGCACATCGCCCCACCTGCCATCCCCAGCCTGGGATGTTGTGTTTAGCTGATGATAAGATAGGTGGAAAAACAAACTAACTGAATGAAGAGATTTGGGTTGAGGAGTATCAGAGTTACAAGCTGCAAAATGGAAAACTGTAGTATAGTGGTGTTGCAGGTAGAAGGCTTTTAAGATGGATCATAGTTTCAAAGAAGGCAAGCATAAGCTTTTACATAAAAAACCAAAGCCAGTCTGGATAATCAGGATCTTACTTGGCTTAGTATCTTGAGAAAAAAAAAGGAAACACACTGGTGTTTCAAATAAAGACTTTAAATTTAACACAACCAACCTGTGGAACTCACTGCCATAAGTTATTGCTAGATCCAGCAACTTGAGTTTAGTGAATTCACAGCAATTTTTACCACTTACATAGATAAAAAGATAATTTGCAATTAAATAGAGATAGTTTTTCAGAATAAAGTGACCTCTGGACTTCTGCGGCTCCTGTTGTCTAGAAGAGGCATATTGTACCCATTCCAATAGACAGCGAGAAATCAGAATACTGGTGTGACCTAGACATGAGTGATGCTTTCAGTGATACTCATGATTGCACGACTGGTCATCTCCTGATCTCATTCAAAACCGTATATGAAAGTTATGCAAAGAAGCAACAAATTTCCACTGTTGTTTAAAAAAGCAATATTGAATAGTCTGATCACAAAGAGCTTTTAAGATGTAGTATGTACTACAGAGAAGACATCCAACATCTCTTCATGGGGAATTTTTTTCCTCAATGTTCATTCAGCTATGGAAGGATATGTCCAGACATTGAATAGCTAGAAGAAGCACTGCAAAATGAATAACACAAATCCCATTTTAAAAAGCAATAAAATTTTCATTGGACTTCTATAAAAGAGGAATTTGGACAATGCAGATGACTTTTCATTATCTGTATATATTCATATTTGTTTCTCATGTCTTGCCACATTCTGAGAACCTAGGTATTGTATTCTTTAAACAAGACCCTGCAAATATCCTCCCACTGCTGCCAATTTTAAAAATAAAAAGGAAAGCATTTGCATAAAGAACATAGATACAGTCTTTTTGTAAGCCAAAGGTTATACAACACTACAGGAATATAACACTCAAACACAAAGGTTATGTATTTCTGTCAAGAAGTCTCTGGCATCTTGCTTAGACGATAGATGTACTCCTCATTATCTTTTGCTAGAAGTGTGCTTGTTTTTCAGGGTTGGTTACCTATGTTATGACAATTTTGGTTAAACAAGAAAAATAAAATATACATGAGAATGTATATATAGGAGAGAAAGTAAAAAAAAATTTCTTTTGGAGGAAAAGGCAATTGCATTCCCATAGTTACACATACCAATATTTGTTGGAACACATGAGGAAAAAAACCTATTAATAAATAAAACTATGCAACTTCTCGAAGCATTATTATCTGTTGAGAAATTCAGAAAATTTCAAGTTAAGGAAAATAAACACTATTTTTTCTGAATCTGCAATTTCTGTCAATGTAGGCAGCATACAAATGAATATTAACATCCCTGACTGTCTCTAATGTATAACATATGGTTGCTGCTGCTGGGCTTGTTGAAGGAGTTGGGCTGAGGGTATGGGGGAAGGAGGGAAAAAGTAGAGATGAGCGATACTGGTGAGCATTTGCTGTTTGTACTCTAGCTGCAAAAACTGAATGTGTCTGCAAGAGGGAAGAAAATTCAGCACTGCTGAAAACAAATGGCCTCACTTAAAGAAAACTGGAGGTGGTTAGAGAAGGGAATTTCTTTACTGAAAACAAATGTATTCTCACTGTAGGAAAAAAACCCTCCACAACAACAAACAAACAAAATGAACTCAGTATTTCAAGACTGCTTAATGCCTAACTGGGAATCAGTTTTCTCCAATTGGAAGAGAAAGGGCAGTAGGAGGAGTTGCCTCAAATTTCTCCCAAACCGAAGGATTGTGGGGGTGAACTAGAGTGGGCTGAAGAATGTGTAACATCAGGAGACACATTTGTTCAGCTTGCACTGGCATTTTCAAGCTGAAGAATTTGTTTCTGCAAAAAAGGTTAAAAACTGTTCTGTGACATGGATTAAATTAATTTCTTTGGCATGGAAAACAGACTTGGTGCCCAAATCAGAGCAATCTTATTTTGTTTCTGTTCGCTGTTTTAGTTTGCCAGCATTGTTAGGCTTTCTCTTAATTGCACAGAAATATTCTGTCATCAAATCTGATGTCTTTCCTGTCACACATCCTAATTCATGTCTTTGTACCCCACTGGTCCTTGTTGTCTTTCCCACTCTAAACGTGCAAAATTAAATTTTGATTAAAACTTGTTCAAATCTTGCTCACGGTTTGTTTAGTTCTCATTTCTGTCTACTGAAGGAATAAAAGGTGTAAATATGAGAAGCTAGAACTTCCCTACATTTCAACAGCTGTTCTGGATTTTTTCCTTGTTCAAGGAATTATTTTAAAATGTCATAGTACAGAAACTGTATTTTGTTATCTGAAACATATAGCTCAACTAACAATCCATGTTTTAAAATATTTTTCCCACCTGAGATCACAGCTAGTTAAAAGCATATCAAAACTAAATCTGAAGTCCAGAGAATCTGCATGATTCTCTGCGAATTCCACTTTCTGCTACAGTTACCCTCAATGCCTGCATAATGTTCTGATGATGCTTACCTAACAAGTTTTTGAAGCTCTTTAATGGTGGAGACTCTAGAGTTCTAGGGATAGCAGTTCAATGTACTTATGTCAACAAAATTTCTGATTCTTTTTTTTTTCTCGTCTCCTCCTAATGTACATCAGCTTCTTGCTGCAATTTAAGCTCATTATTTCCTGTACTGCTTCACACAGACATGGGAATCAGATTATTTCCTTGCTAACAAGCTTTTGTGTTCCTGAAAGCTGTCCCCTTTCTCTTATGAACAGTCCTTATTCCCATACTGGTGAGACACAAGATCTAACTGTTTTTTCCCCTTTGCAATTTAAATAAAACTACTGAAATATATTCTACAAATCATCATGAGCCTATTCCTGTTTATGAAAATCAGATCTTGATGAAACTGCAAAGAGATAACATAGCCTGCATCTTCTAATATTTAGTTTCAGGTGAAAACAAAGCAATATTCTTTTGTCTATCTCTCTTTAAAATACACTTATCTAGTGTTTTGGGCAATTTTTTTGGTAAAGCACAAGTAAAATGAAAAAAAATTACTTCATTTTTTTGATAGCCTTGTGTACATAAGTTTATTTAAAAAAGAAGGAAAAAAAAAAGCAGTTCAAGTGTAGGACATTGCCAGATATATTTCTAGTTTCACATTTAGCTATTTCTTTTCTCTCTCAAGCTTTTTTTCTTCTTCCTGCAGGTGATATCAGATTTGTCACTGTCCCTATGCCACCTCTGCCTCATACAGGATAATACCATGATAGAAAAATGCAAACTGTTTCACTGGGGAGTTTTGTAGTGTTGCAACTGCCCCTAACTTTCCATCTAAATAGACATAGACTAATTTAATGGAATGTTGTTTAAGGTCTTCCTTCTTGTAGCCTGTTTGTTTCATCAGTTTTCATGCAGTTGTCAAGTTCTCTTTATTGCTATCATTTCACTTGTATGGCTCTGTGCAGTCATCATGACAAATTACTCTTAAGAGGTATTCCTAGGCTTTCCAACTTTTCTGAATGTGACAGGATAGGATGCTGGAAATGGTTGAAATCATGGAATGAAAAACATCATGGGAATATGACTCAGGGCTAGTCATCACCACCTGGAAAGCTGTCATTGAAAAAAAAAGAGTCATTTTAGAATTCAACGTACAATTCTGAGTCTTGCCGAGTTGCTGAAAGGCATGTTACAAACAAGAACTAGGTTCTGGAGCTTTACATCTGTGGTCTTTTTTCCAGCCAGAAGTTTTGTCTTAAAGAAGATGACCTTCCAAAGTCAGACTTGACTACTAGAATGGGTTTTCAGAATGAGGTAAAAGTGGGCTTCAAACTCCCTTTTCACTACCATGCTTTCCTCTAAGTGGTGCAGGCTATTGCAGGAAATGAAGCAACATCTGCTACTCCAGATAATGTTGGATAGCAGCATTCTTGATAAGAAAGCAGCTGTTATTAATGTGAGATCATTCTTAGGTCACTATAACCTTTTCTGCAGTATTTGGGGCATAAAACAAAAACCATCAATTGCTCTCCCAAACTGCTTTCAAGGTTGGACTTTGTGCTCTATTAATGCCCACAGGCATGAGGATCTGCTCTAAAGTATTTAATCATAGCACCTACCCATCTTAGAACCATCCTGTTCTTTTCACTTTTGTCTATGTTGAATCATACTTCAGTACTTTAATCTGATTCAGTATTTAATTTTATCTTTCAAACAAATGTTTTGAACTCTATTTCCCCTCTTTTTTTCTGCTTCTTGTTCTCTTCTGTTAGTCCAGCTCTTCAGGATTCTCTTAGCTCTATTATTTTATTTTCCCTATTAACCATCACAGTGTTAGAATTAATCTAGCATGGCAACATACTCTGAAGTCCAAAAATGTCCAACAGAGAAATCTTTCAGGATGAGGCCCTATTCAAATTCAGTATTAAAATATTGAATAGCCACTAAATCTACCTGAGAAATATTAAAGCATTTTTTTTCTTTAATCTACCATATTTACTCTCTTTTCTTCCCAATTCAGTCATAATTCTTTGGAAGAATATAATTAAACTAAAACTGCTTTGGATTTTAGTTATCATTTTTCCTTTTACCTCCTTCCATTTCTAGCTGTCTCATTAGCATAGTGGTTTTATTGGCAGTCATTACAAGAATGAGATTATATAGTGATGAATGCTTCCATAGTGAAGTATTTAAACTAGGGTGTGAGCTCATTAGGAACTCAATGGCTGTAGTGAGAGTCAAGAATGATCAGCACAAGCAAAAAAATACACACCCTCTTGTAGAATTTGGCCTAACTGTTTAATTCTCAGTTCCATTTAATTTCCAATTGTATTTGGGGTTTTTTTATCATTTACTTGATTTTTCTTAAAAAAAATACTTTTTCCAGAGGACCTCATAGTTTACAGTCTAAATCAGCAAATCTACTTTGGCAGGGGAAGATGCTCAACACAATATGAACTGAAGTAATTACAGTCTCCCATCTCTGTAGAATTAGGGTTCTTCATAACTTTTAAAATATTTACTCTTATAGGTTGTGCTCAGCACCTCAAATAATCATCCTTTAAAGATTCTCTAGTAGAGTTACATGCACCCTCTAACTTCTTGGCTTTACAGAAATTTCTGGTTGAAACTGTAAACATGGATTATAACTGGTTTTTTTATGTAGCTAAAATTAAGAAAGACATTTTTCATCTTTAATAGTTTTGAAATGTAATCGCCTGGCCCATTGACTACTATTTTGTAGCTATTACCTTATTAAACATAAATGCAATTCCAAGGATTTATTGCATCTTTTCTTTGTTGTATCATACAGCAACCAAGAAAAGAGCCATGCAAATTGTTACACTTAATTCCCAAATGATATCACGCTATGTGAAATATACCACCTCAGTGAATGATCTTCCTGGTCTCACACTGTTTCACACTATTGCACTGAATCTGTAGAGTGGCAGGAAGCATATATACACACCATCTAATGCAATTAGGAATAGGTCAGCAGGAATCCCTAAACTGCTTATTACCAGAAGCCAGTAGGGCATTTCAGGGAAGGATGTTTAATAGATTCCTTTTACTTATGCATTTTATTCAAGCATCTGCTACTCACCACTATTGAGAGCAAGGCTACTGGACCAGAGGGACCCTTAGCATGACAAAATTTGGCTGTTCCTATGAAAAAAAAGACTGTTTATTGTAGAACCAACAATATTAAATTGAGAAAGTAGTTGGCATAAATGCCACAAATATCAACATTTACTGGAGGTGACAACATCATACTATAGAGAGAATAAGGATGTGCTATTTGACCAAAAGTGTGATAAGAGGATGAAAAATGAACATAAGATTTCTTATAATAAAAGAAAAATCTCAGCTTTCAAAGGCAGTAGTCTTCACAATGCACTCTCCTCACCCTTGAGAGAATATGTGGTTTTATGAAGGAACAATGTGGCAGTCCAAGAACTTAAATTCTTCACACAGGTACAAAGAAGCTGGTTTGGGAATTACATTATTCCTGAGATGTTCTGGATAGTCTGAAGCTGGGGCTTCTAAATTCTCTCTAACCCTCTCCAAGAACATTTTATATGAGCTTCAACAAACAACAATTACTCAAAAGACACAACCCTAAAATGCTTGGATTTTATGAACCACTCAATGGCCTTTTCAATAAGAAATCCATCATTACTTGCTTTGGAGTGTTACTTACACATTGTACATACACTTAATTGACAAGTGAACCTAAAAGAGCTGGCTAACAGGTGCAACCATTTGTGCAGCAGTCTCTGGGTTCTGCTTTGGAAGCTTCTGGATCTTCTGAGGACAATGTTCAGGATTGTTGGGGAATGCCTGGATTTCAAGTCTGAGAAACATGAGAGCACCTGATGCTGCCAGAGGAGGTAAGCTCTATCAGCTTCTAAGAGCTCAGTCAGCTGCCCAAGACCTAGAGGTGCCTGAAATCTTCACTGAAGCTGTCTCCTGTTTATAGATGTTCAAGCACTGGTTAGATGCTAGAGAGAGGCTTATAAAAGCTAGACCTAAAGTGCAGCTCACAGATGCAGTAGTTTGTAGCAAAGTTGGTGCAGCAAGGTACAAAGAGGGGGTCCTCATATCAGTTCAGATCAGCATAAATATATTCAGGTATGGTTGTAGCATGACATTGCACATTTTCCAACAGATGATGGAGGAACTGTCCCAGACAGAGTGGAGGCTTTGATCCAGACAGGGTTTTGGGGTGTGGACGTAAGCCTCAAAGTCCCAGATCAAAGACATTGCACAGGGCTTCTAGCTGAGGCAGGGAAACATGGTCTTTCTTTCCTGTAGGAGGTATGATGGTGTTGAGAAGCCGTGCCACAAACTGGAAGGAGTCACAGGAGGAAGTCATAAGGCTGCACAGCATCAGAGAGGATGAGAGACACACACAGAGGATCTTCTCAGAGATTCAACAGCCTGAAAGAGCAAAAAAAACCCAATGGCAGCAGAGAGACAAGCAGAGTTTGCCTCTAGCAGAATAGTAAAGCTCTGCTTGTAGATGACAGTAAATCAGTGGATATTGTCTGCCTCTTTCTCAGTGAGATTTTTGACAGTCATCCATAAGATCCTCATAAAGAAGTCAATGAATTATGGACAGGATGAGCAGACAGTAAAGTGGATTAAAAACTGACTGGACAGCAAGACCAGCTTGCACTGGTGCCCAGTAACTAGCAGTGTATCACGGGGGTCAGTACTGGATGCAACCATGTTTAACATCTTCATTAGTGATTTGGATGATGAAACAGAGTGTACCTTCAGCCAATGTGCAGATAAAATCAAACTGAGAGGACCGGTTGATACATCAGAGGGTTATTTTGCCACCCAGAAGACTTCAACAGGCTGGAGAAATGGGCAAGATAGGAAGTGCGTGAAGTTCAACAAAAGAAAGTTTGAGGTCCTGCATCTTGGGAGAATAACTCCAGTAACCAGTACTGGAGGACGACCAGCTGAGAAGAGGCTTTGTTGAAAAGAACCTGGCGGTCTTGATGGACAATAAATTGTACATTAACCAGCAGTATGTCTGAAATAAATCTATGAATAGAGTTTTATTTCAGAAGCAATGAAGAGATTTACACGTGAGTACACCACTCTCTTTTCTACTTCTGTCTCAGTATTTGTTGAACAACCTTGATCCTTTCAGGCCTTTTGAAGTTTACAAAGAATATAAAGTATCTGGTTGAAAATAAAACAGAATAAAACAGTCTTGATTTAATTGTAGGTATTTACTTAAAAAAAATTTAAAAGGAGATGTGGGCTGAAACATTTTTTTTCCTCAGTTATCAAGTGACAGAAAAACAGTAATGGAAGTCTTTACCACCATATATTTGAGGAAAAATATAGCTGTGTATGTTTGAAAAAGTAAGTTTGAAAAAGTTGGAAGCAACAATTAAGAGCAGCTCTTTTACAGTACAGTTTAAATATGAAGACATTAGCTCACAATGTAGAAATAATGGATAAAACTCATCACAGAGCAGTAGATTTTATGATTTTAGTGTAAGGAACAAGTAAGAGCAGTGGAACAATAAAAATCTTCAAACAAATGCAAATTTCAACATAGACAATTGCTAGAATAAACCCCAAGCAGGGAAAAAAGTTCAGTGAGCTTTAGTTTTGAAAAATGTCACTATTAAGTTAAAAGAACGTATTGTTTTCAATATAGAGGAAAAGATGGGAAATTATATACCATTACTGCTATAAAGTCTTGAAACTAAAATGATTTGTATGCAACCTGTCCCTTTCTCTAAGACCCGTTTCCACAGAAAATACATACCCATGTAGAAATATAAAACAGAAAAACAGAAGACTGAATGAAATAACACTTGGCAAGGGACACGAAGTTAGGAAAGCTTTTATAAACAAAAAAGACAAACTATGAGGGCAGGGATTCTCTTACTGGGCAGCAAGCAAATGATAGATGACTGCAAAAAAAAATTAATTGCCCACTTTGCTAGGTAAAAAAGTACCATAATTGAACATCATTATTATATTGTGGCATTATTATATTGTGATTATTTTGCATTTCTCCAAGTAAGGTAAGCCTAATCTGGAACACTGCATCCAGTTTTAGATAGCACATTAAGAAAGATGCCAACAAATTGGAACAAACTGAAAGAATGGCAGAAATACAAGGTTTTGAAAACATAAACCAGAAGGAAAGGAGATTGGATTTGGTTAGAGAAGAGTGAAAGGGTATGTAATAGGTGTCTCCTGAAACATATTAAGTTATTGTAAAAATAGATGGTTGATTAATATTTATCAGTTACATAATATGCCTAATTCGCAGCAAGGGATATTTAGTTTAGAAGATAGTAACCAATATCAATTAATAAGGATGATAAGCTAAAGGAAGTACTTTTGAGGCTATGAAACCTCATCAATGATTATGTCTGTTCATTAAATTATCAAAAAATTATTAAAAAAAATAGGATCAACATTCCTCAGCAGTGTTATGACCATACCTGGTTCTTCAACCTGAATCAAACATTTACCTATTCTTCCTGCTCTCCTGTGTATTACCATGCTATTATCATAGAATAATAGAGAGGTTTGGGTTGGGAATGACCTAGTAGCTCAGGTTGCTCAAAACCTCATCCAGCCCAGCCTGGAACATCTCCAGGGATGGGGCTTCCATGACTTTTCTGGGCAACCTGTGCCTGTGTCTCACCACCCTCACAGTGAAAAATTTCTTCCTAACATCTAAACTAAATATACCCTCTTTCACTTTAAAATCATTACCACTCATCCTATCACTACACTCCCTGATAAAGGGCCCATCCCTGTCTTTCCTGTAGGCCCTCTTTAACTACTGGAAGGTTGCTATGAGGTCTCTCCAAAACCTCTTCTACCCAACTGTCTCAGTCTCTCCTTGTCCATAGAAGGTGCTCCAGCCCTCTGATCATCTTCATGATCCTCCTCTGTACTTGCTATAACAGATCCCTGTCCTTCCTGGGCTGAGGACTCCAGAACTCAATGCAATACTCAAGATAGGGTCTTACAGTTGTGGGGTAGAGTGGGAGAATCACAGAATGAATTATAGAACGGTTTGGGTTGGAAGGGTTATAGAATCATAGAACAACCAGGTTGGAAGAGACCCACTGGATCATCAAGTCCAACCTTTCCTATCAAACACTAAACCATGACCCTCAGCACCTTGTCCACCCATGCCTTAAACACCTCCAGGGAAGGTGAATCAACCACCTCCCTGGACAGCCTGTTCCAGTACCCAATGACCCTTTCTGTGAAAAACTTCCTCCTAATCTCTAGCCTAAATCTCCCCTGGCAGAGCTTGAGGCCATTCCCTCTCGTCCTGTCCCCTG
>WAAB01016780.1:5600-23090 GCA_013389865.1 Piaya cayana | reverse complement strand
GTAACTGGCCTCCAGCTGGATGACCAAAAGCTTCTTTGCATTTGTGAGATGCTAATAAACAGCAAACAATTGACTCCTGAAATTACTTGAAATGATCCACAACACTCTTTATTCCCATGGAAGTTAAACCTATCCTTACATGCATGGAGATGCTTTGCCTTCAGACTCTTCAGACTGTATCACACTTGTGAAAAACAACAGTACCAACATCTTGGATGAATTTGGCAGTGTTTTACATCCAGAAGTATTAGCAAGGAATCAAGCCCAGGAGCTGAGAACACTAACGTCTTCAAAACTAATTGTCTAGGCTCTGACAGCTCAAATGAGACAATCTCACGGAGCAGCAACTTGCCAAAATATGTCCGCAATGTCTTTGAACGGAAAAGAGAAGACAATGTGGGAATGTGGAAATACTGTGTTCCATTATGGGAAAAAAACCCAGATGCTGAACTCATTTTAAAAAAATATTTTTTTATTCAAAGATACATGATTTTGATTACTGATTATAACAGGCTAGGATATACACACAACTAAATGAAATAGAAGAGTGATAAGTGGTGTCTGCACTGGGACTAGTGCTTTTTAATATTTTCATTTATGGCATAGCCATCAGGATCAGGTGCAGTCTCAGTCTGCAAATGACACCACACTGATACCTTAGAGCCTATCCAGTTCCAAACCTCTCACCAGACCAGGTTGCTCAAAGCCCCATCCCACCTGGCCTTGAGCACTTCCAGGGATGGGGAAGCCACAGCTTCCCTGGGCAACCTGGGCCAGTCTCTCACCATGGTCATCATGAAGAAATTCTTCCTTATGTCTAATCTAAATCTTCCCCCTCCAGTTGAAAGCCATTCCCCCTTGTCCTGTCACTCCATGCCCTTGTGTAAAATCCTTCCACAGCTGTCTTGGAGGCCACCTTCAGGTATTGGAAGGCTGCTCTGAAGTCTCCTTCTAGTCTTCTCAAGGCTGACAACGCAAACTCTCTCAGCCTGTCCTCATAGCAGAAGTCCTCCATCCCTCTGATCATCTTCGTGACCCTCCTCTGGATGAGTTCCAACATTCCCATATCCTTCTTCTGTTGGAGATTCCAGAACTGTGTACGATACTCCAGGTGGGGCCTCACAAGAGTGGAGTAGAGGCGAAGAATGACTTTACAGGATGGAAATACTGACATGTATCACAGAATCACAGAATCATTAGGTTGGAAAATACCTCTTGGATCATCGAGTCCAATCATTCCCATCAATCACTAAAACGCGTCCCTCAGCATCTCGTTCACCCGTCCTTTAAACACCTCCAGGGAAGGTGAATCAACCACCTCCCTGGGCAGCCTCTGCCAGTGCCCAATGACCCTTTCTATGAAAAAAATTTTCCTAATGTTCAGCCTAAACCTCCCCTGGTGGAGCTTGAGGCCATTGCTGTCCCCTGTCACTTGGGAGAAAAGCCCAGCTCCCTCCTCTCCACAACCTCCTTTCAGGGAGTTGGAGAGAGCAATGAGGTCTCCCCTCAGCCTCCTCTTCTCCAGGCTAAACAACCCCAGCTCTCTCAGCTCTCTCCTATTACCACAAAAATGTGAATGATTAAGAGAAAAACATATTAAAATCCCTCCCACAGTTAACTACGACTCAAGTTCAAAAAGAGGCTGTGAAAAATAAAACAAATTGAAATAGAAGTTTCCCAGAAAACAGTGGAGTTTTATCAAAATATTTCTATTAATATTTCTATGTGTTTCTATTAGTCGCAAGATGAACTTAAGCAATGCCATTTAAAATAGAACCATAGGACGCTGCGAGAGAAGATTATATGCTAATGTAGGTGGGTGGATTAGCATAAACTGCCTTCTTTTATGAAAATTAATGGATAATTAATAGATAATTAACCACAAAGGGAGACATAAGCCAAAATAACGTTGCATAATAGACAGAAAGGAGTGTTATCTAGGGTAATCTTATTTGAACAAGGTAGGACTGTTGCTACCGTCATTGTTAACCAGGAAATTATTGCATGTCACAAGGAGGAATAGGTTTTTTTTAACTTTTAGGTGTATGAGACATGATATCATGATTCTTCCCCTCTACTCTGATCTTTTGAGAACCCCACCTACGGTATTGTGTCTCATTCTGGAATCCCCCCCCACAGAAGAAGGATATGGAATTGTTGGAACAGGTCCAGAGGAATGTCGTGAAGATAATTGGAGGGCTGGAGCACCTCTGCTATGAGGACAGGTTGTGAGAGTTGGGGTTGTTCGGGCTGGAGAAGACTTTGAGGACACTTACAGTGGCCTTCCAGTGATTCTATGATTAAGGCTGACCAAAAGAGATGAGAGACACAAATACAAAATACGATTCAGTAGATTTCCAAAATGAAATAGTTACTCGACCCATCAAATTGCACGTGATCACCAAACCACAGAATGACTGAGATCGAAAGAGATGTCTAGAGGGCATCGCGTCTACCCTTCTTGCTCAAGCAACAACAGAGCCAGTTGCCCAGAACCATGTCCAGATGAGTTTTGAACATCTCCAAGAATGTGCAGGTAGGTTTCACAGACTGACAAGTACAGTTCAAATTATAATCTGGCTTCATTACATCATTCTTAACAACAGAAACACTTACAGTTTATTGGAAATGGTGGGAAGGTCATGGATGATCTCCTCATATGGCTCTTCTTGAGATAAAGCAGGAACAGCTAAAGGATCTTTCATTTTTTCCTCCCAAACAACTTCGGCCTTCAGAAGCATTTCCTCGATAAACTCAGAAGATGCAACATCTAAGACATTGGAACACCAAGATATCAGTCAAGGAAAACAGTGCAGGAAAACTCCTTTCATTTAAAATCTCTAGATGAGATTAAAATCAAGATTAAGCATCTGGCTAGATAAAATCAAAAGAATTGGCCAGATATCGACCATAAAATAAGACTTGAAATAACTGAGACAAAGGCAAAGTACCTCCCTGGAGGTGTTTAACGCCAGGTTGGATGGGGCCTTGGGCAGCCTGATCTAGTGAGGGGTCTCCCTGCCCATGGCAGGGGGGTTGGAACTGGGTGGTCTTTAAGGTCCCTTCCAACCCAAACTATTCTATGACTTTAAACTCAGTATGGAACTAAATTGTTATTTCCAAAACCTAAAAACCGTTCTCACCATGTAGTGACCTGGAGTATCATTCGATAATTCATCGGACTTCAGAAAAAGCAACACAACTGGTTTCGACTCTGTATTTCAATGAAATCCTTTTGAAACATTTTACATTTCTACAAACCAGATGTGTGTGTCTTGTATCTACAGAAGCGTTTGCAGACTAGAAATATGATTAACTCAACTGGAGTCTATACCTTCCACACAAGGATGAACTGGTATGTGTCTAACCATAAAAAAACTTCCCCCAATTAACTAATGAACTCAAAGTGGAGTCTATACCTTCCACACAAACACAAACTTACATGTGTTCTAACCATAAAAAAACTTCCCCGAGGTTGCGTCATGAAGTTCTCTGTGAATGTATTTGTAGGTGGCACTTCATGAGGCTATGGACTATTATCAGCTGATTCAGAGAAGGGAACTCAATGAGAAGTCACCAAGGTGGTGTAAATGTAGCTACCAGCAAGGCACTGAAGAATTTACGAGGAAGAAACATAACGAAAGAAAAAACAGGGAATGCAACAAGTGGAATAACACGCGATTGGTTGATATGACATCCTGCACGGTCACATCTAGCAGCTCTCAGCAATGCATGAAAAATAACATGCATGTGTAAATAACTCTGTATATTATATAAACTCCATGTTTACTCATATATATCTGTGTGCCTATGTGTGTATAACTAGAATCAAGAAGAAAACATGGTAGCTAATACACACATGGATTTTCACCCACCTGAAGGCTTTTCATTATTGCAGTTAAGAAGATTGGGATTTGCCCAGTGCAGTAAGAGCAGCTTCACAAGGTTGGTCTGAAACGAGCAAAGAAAAGGGCATTTCAAATGGCAGAAGTGGGACGGTGGCGGCATAACTGTCGTTTTATTCATTCCTTCTGCACAAGCTCAAATCATAGGGTAGACCAGAGGCAACACCTCAAAAGTACTACTTTCTGCAGCTTCTACACACACTCATACAAATCACAGAAGGCAGACTAAAATACAGTTATTGCACATTTTCAGTGTATCCTCAGCACAACCCCAGCCCTAAAATCTCCTTCCTTTCTTACAGATGTAAACAAACCCCCACCAGTAAGGAAGACGTCCAATTGCATGAAGTTTAACACGGCCAAATGCCGGGTCCTGCACTTGCGGCACAACAACCCTATGCAGAGATACAGACTAGGAGAAGTCTGGCTGGAAAGCTGCCTAGAGGAGAAGGACCTGGGGGTGTTGGTCAACAGCCGACTGAACATGAGCCAGCAGTGTGCCCAGGTGGCCAAGAAGGCCAATGGCATCTTGGCTTGTATCAGAAACGGTGTGACCAGCAGGTCCAGGGAGGTTATTCTCCCTCTGGACTCGGCACTGGTGAGACCGCTCCTCAAAACCTGGGGTCATCAGCACAAGAAGGATGTTGAGGCTCTGGAGTGAGTCCAGAGAAGAGCAACAAAGCTGGTGAAGGGGCTGGAGAACAGGCTTTATGAGGAACGGTTGAGAGAGCTGGGGGTGTTTAGCCTGGAGAAGAGGAGGTTGAGAGGAGACCTCATTGCTCTCTCCAACTCCCTGAGAGGTGGTTGTGGAGAGGAGGGAGCTGGGCTCTTCTCCCAAGGGACAGGGGACAGGACAAGAGGGAATGGCCTCAAGCTCCACCAGGGGAGATTTAGGCTAGAGATTAGGATGAAGTTTTTCACGGAAAGGGTCATTAGGCATTGGAACAGGCTGTTCAGGGAGGTGGTTGATTCACCTTCCCTGGAGGTGTTTAATGCATGAGTGGACAAGGTCCTGAGGGACATGGTTTAGTGTTTGATAGGAACGGTTGGACTCGATGATCCGATGGGTCTCGTCCAACCTGGTGATTCTATGATTCTAAGAAGCCTCCCATCACCACCTAAAATGATTTAGATTGCAAATATTTCTTTATGCCTTACTAATTCAACAACTGTGTAGCATCACAGCCAAAAGGCTCTGACTGGCAGCCATCATGGAGGTAAATCTATTCCTTCTCAGTAGTTGAAATTGGCTCATTTATCTTATATTTACCAAATTAATTTAACATATTTATAATGGGAGCAATTATAATAGAGTAGGTTAGAATATTCTACAATCATAGAATCACAGAATCACCAGGTTTTGGCAAAAAAATAGATTTGGAATGTCAATATAGAGCTCAACTAAATGAAAGATCTGTTTCCATTTTCGAGTATACGCTAATGCAAACAGAATTTATAACGTAAATGTAACCAGGGGAGGCCAGGATGAGCACTAGGGAAAATAAACTGTGCATAAAAGAAAGGATTCTTCAGAGCAGAAAAAGAGAGTAAAACAAATAAAGCTTGAATTGAAAGGCAGCTAAGGCAAAAGATAGTACCTTGGCACCAAAAAAAGTAATAAATAAATGAAATCTAAAAAAAAGAAGGAAATTATTACAATAAAATTAAATGCAATNTGGAGCATGCTTAGTCATCGAGCTGACTGCATCAACAGCAGTCCCATAATCTCATTAACAACCATTCTGAAAAGTGGTAGTTTCTATCAAAGTGTGTGTGGGGGGTGTTAAATGCATTTTCATTTTAGTAACAATACGCAGCTTTTTGGGCTACTAGTGGGCTGGACATACGCCTCAAGAAGGCTCTTCCATGCTGCAATGTCAATGTTTCGTGCTGCTAAAGAAATAACTCCGNCGCTCTTCTCTGGACACGCAAATAACTCCTACCAGAAATCCTTGATGCACATCACCAAGACTAAGGTAATCAGGTCACTGCTAATTTCCGTGTCCTGCTTTTGGGTACGTAAAAGCCTCTGTGTAAGTTTTAACCAGATTTATAGAATCATAGAATCACCAGGTTGGAAGAGACCCTTTGGATCATTGAGTCCAACCATTCCTATCAAACACTACACCATGTCCCTCAGGACCTCGTCTACTCGTGCCTTAAACACCTCCACTCATTTATGTTTTAGAAGGTGTATTGTATCTATTTGCCAGACCTTCAGAACTGTGCCTGCATGTATAAATATTTGTAGAGTAATTACAGCAAATTACCATTATCCAAAGGTATTTCAAACTGCAGAGTTACAAATCCCAGAATTATAGAAACACAGAATGGGTTGGGTTGGAAGGAACCTTAAAGATCTTCCAGTTCCAACACTCCTGCCAAGGGCAGGGACACCTCCCATCAGACCAGACTGATCGAGACCCCATCCAACGTGGCCTTGAACACTTCGATGAAGGGAGCATCTGCAGTTTCCCAGTGTCTACCACCCTCATCATGAAGAATTTCTTCCTAATGCCTCATCTAAATCTTCCCCCTTCCAATTTAAAGCCATTCCCTCTTTTCCTACCACTCCAGACCCTTGTAAAAAGCCCCTCCTCATCTTTCTTGGAGCCCCCCTTCAAGTTCTGGAAGCTGGTCTAAGGTGCCTCTGCAACCTTCTCTTCTCCAGGCTGAACAACCCCAACTCCCTCAGACTGAAAGGGTAGATCGTAGAATATTTTGGGTTGGAAGGGATGTTAAGGATCACCCAGTGGACCTTGAAGATCATCCAGTAAGTAGATATTAATAGGTTAAGATAGCAAGATAGAATGCAAGGTCCCTTGCAACCCAAACCGTTCTATGAGTCTATGGTTACAAAGAAATGAAGTGCATTTCACTTTGGTGGGAGCAAGTCTTACGACCGAAGGAGCTAGAAAAACATACGCAGATGAACAGAGAAACCATAGGCTGGACATGGGAGCACTGGAGTCGAATAATTCTTTAAACCTAATGAAACACGGAGTACAACACTGGAAATAAAAACTATACAGAAAAAAAAATCCAGAATAAATAGATTTACTGCAGTAGGCACTCCTAAAGCCTTCAAATATTATTTCCCCTGCTGAGTTTTACCACACATTAAATGTTAGCTAAGCGATTTCAATGCTCAGTTTCGTAAACCACAGGCTCAGTTCTTCAGGAGCGCTGGCCAGTTGAGAGACTACGACCTGTTGAAACCGAAAAGTGGCTGCAGTGACACAGTAGGAAATACCGAGTATGAAGGAGTGATAGAGATTGGAAAGAATCTCCCTGTTCAGTTCAGGCTGCAAAGGGAGCTCCAAACTGCTCTTAAGTCACGCCAGATACTGAGTTAGCTGGGGAGCAGAACTGGTGCCCTGAAAAGTGTTTTCCTCTCCTGTACAGTCAGATATTTTCCTCTGAAGCAACACAAAGGACACTCAATCTGCTCCAACAACTGCAAAGGAGGAGCTGCTGGCTCTGGCTGAGCTTTGAACTCTTGAGTTATTATCCAAGTCCCAGTGCCACTACCACAGATCCTTTATTCCCTTGTCTTTACTACTGGAGAGACACCTGCCTAAGCTGTAAATTCAGAAAGCTGGAGGTTTTATGCAAATGTCCTGATGTGCCACTTTGCAAAGCGATGAATATGCATCATCCAATTTGCATGCACACCCAACGGTAAATTCCTTCAGCCCTCCTCTTTCCTTCCCTGTCAAAATCAACATTTCTTTATGCTCCTCTCCTTGTGTTTCAAAGTTGCACCTGGCTCACCATTCATCTTTTATTCACACCACCCCATCATTTCTTACCCTTCAAGCCCTTTTTTCTCTGTTCCTTTTATCTGAGACATCCAGGTCCTCAGATGTATGTCCCCAACTTCTTTTCATCTACAGCCTTCCTGGTGGTCATATCCTTTTTTTGGAGACAATGCTATATTTCTTTCCCTTCTTGACATCCATCCCTTCATCTCTTTGACTAAGCCCTCCCCACTCTCTTGCTGTGATTTCCTTCCAGCTGCTGTTACTTCTCAGGTTCCCACTCCATTTTCTCTGGACGTGGTCCTCAGCTCTCATCCACAGCGAGAAACTAGTGGATCGATGATGTTAGATCAAAATCAGGATCATTTGTTTGGACCATAAATCTCACCCTGCTGTGTGAAACAGTGAAATCTCCAAGTATTATTTTAATACCTGAGGTGTTTACACAGAATGACCTGAGTTGGAAGGGACCCACAAGGATCACTGAGTCCAACTCCAATCCCTGCATAGCACAACCCAAACATTCATTTCTCGTGTCTGAGGGCACCATCCAAATGCTTCTTGAACATCATCAGGCTTGGCTCCATGACTACATCCCTGGGGAGCCTTTTCCTCTGAGAGAAGAACCTTTTCCTAATATCCAACTTAAACGTTCCTTGGCACATCTTCTCACCATTCATAGAATCATAGAATGGCTTATGTTGGAAGAGACCTTAAAGATCATCTAGTTCCAACCCCACCGCCACAGGCAGCGGCACCTCCCACTAGACCCTAGACCAGGCTGCTCAGGGCCCCATCCAACCTGGCCTTGAACGCCTCCAGGGATGAGGCAGCCATAGCTTCCCTAGGCGACCTGTGCCAGTGCCTCATCTCCCTCATTGTGAAGAAACTCTTTACGTCTGGTCTAAATCCGCCCCTCTCCAGTTTATAACCATTGCTCCTAGTCCTATCACTTCAAGCCTTTGTAAACAGTCCCTCCCCAGCTTTCTTGTAGGCCCTTCGGGTACAGGAAGGCTGCTAAAAGGTCTCCCTGGAGCCTTCTCTTTTCCAAGCTGAACAGCCCTAACTCTCTCAGCCTGTCCTTTTATGGGAGGTTCTCTAGCCCTCCAATCACCTTTACGCCCTCCTCTAGATCCATTCCAAGAGTTCTACATTCTTTTTATGTTGGGGATCCCAGAACTGGACACAATACTCCAGGTGAGGTCTCACAAGAGTGGAATGGGGGGATTGGGGGGAGAATCTTGACCTGCTGGCCACACTTCTTTTGATGCAGCCCAAGATACGACTGGCCTTGTGGTCTGTGAACCCATTCTCTTGTTAATGAACAAATTGACAAGGTCCCAGTGTATTACTCTATTCCAAGTCTTGTTTTAATTCCAGTAGATCACTTTCTTTCCAGTAGTAATATTTAGAAAAAAATAAAAACTCATTGTCTTTTCACCCTACAGCTCTATTTTCCATTTAAACAATGTTTCTTCAGCTGAACGCCAGTTTTAATATCTATTTCCACTTAAGTTGCACAAATGATGTTGCTAAACAGTGAAGTAATTCAAACAAGAGCACTGGCCAGTGCTTTTTATGGTACAGACTGGCTTTACCGCCAGGGGAGGTTTAGGTTAGAGATTAGGAGGAAGTTTTTCACAGAAAGGGTCATTAGGCACTGGAATATGCTGCCCAGGGAGGTGGTTGACTCGCCTTCCCTGGAGGTGTTTAAGTTACGAGTGGACGAGGTCCTGAGGGACATGGTTTAGTGTTTTGTGGGAGTGGTTGGACTCGATGACCCGGTGGGTCTCTTCCAACCCGGTGATTCGGTGTGATTCTGTGATTTAACCACATCCATTGTTTTTGAAAGTCAGTTTGTAACTTAGTGCTGTCTCCTGCCAGACAGGCCTTGGGGTAACAAACCTGGGAAAGATCTTGCGTAATAACTCATTTCCTATGAAAATGTGAAAACGTTAACATTGCGCCTCTGTAATAAAATACATAGAATTGTAAATGAAAGACACATAGTTATGATTTAAAATGCAAGCAGCCCCTGCAAATCAGTACTAGCTATATAAAAAGAGTTCAAAATGATAATAGAAATTAAACCTAGAGAAAAATATTTATGACCAGAGAGAAAAGCTCAACAGGTGCTGCTCCTCCTTCCCTTGTGAGAAAGCAGTAAACTGCTGTGAGATCTGCCCTCGGTGTCTTCTAAATACACTAAATACTTTCATTCACTAGACACAACAAAACCCTAAGCAAAACACACAAAATACCAGTGGTTACACCATTATTATCAGCGGTCTTCACCACCGAGTAAGGTGGCCAACATCCACACTTCCAAAAAAGCAGTTTTCAGTTGCTCATAAAGCTAAATTTATTTCATCGGGCTGGGAAAATTCACATTTACCTCACAATGCGATTTTTGTTAGGCAATTTGCTCGCATTGCTGCCTCTGACTGATGATGATTTTTTTATCGTTTTTTAATTAGGTAGAAAAATCAAGCAATCAAAAATGAAGCACTTCTGGGAACAGGGTGTGGAAAGAAATATGCTCAACCCTTGCGAGCTCCACGGTTTGTATGATTTTGAGGCTTTATATTAGGCAGAAGATTAATTCCTCAGGCTGAGAATATTTCTCTAGTTATCTGTTTGGAAAATTATCAAAACTTAGCTGATTTTTCAAACCTTAGAAAAAAAAAATCATAGCCACCAGATGCTTACAGGACAGGTTTTAGGTTATAATGGATAAATCGAAGATCTTGCTTTTAATTGTATGGTCCACCACAGGCCAAAATGTAAATCTAACCACTATCAGGAGCTAGTGGCTGATCTTTAAGGTCCCTTCCAACCCAAACGAATCTATGATTCTGTTGTTGCTGTTATCATCATCATCATTATCTTCATTATTTAGCTTCTGTGATAGAAGTGCTGTAACTTCATGTACCCATGCATTCAGCAGATAGAAAAAAAATAAGATCAGATAAATCATTCAATTATAAAAAATGCTTAGAATAACACTGGAGACGTGTATTTAGCTGATGGAACGAGGTTATAATTAGTACTTCGCTAAGCAACATGGATGTTAACAGCAAAGTGCAGGATGGGGAACCACTCGCTTACGCTACTGGCAAGTCAAACACACAAAAGCAAATCACAAGACAGAGACTCTGAATATTTAAGAGTAAGACAATTATTAATCTATTTGAGTTGCTGTGAACTGAGTTTTGAGGATCCTGTATTTGTTTTCCATCGCACAACAGTGTGATTTAGAAGACCAAATCACTGTTAAAGCCAAAATCTCATATATTAAGCCTAAACAAAAGCAATGTAATTCAGAGGCTACATAGTCTTTTCTACACGAATGCAAATCTGATCCATAATTTTGCTCCAGACAGAGAAAAATGACATCTGAAACTCATGACACATCTCCCTTCTTAATACAATATAGACAAGGAAGATATTTGTTTCTATTTGTGTGCAGAAAGAAAGGGACCACCTGTGGTCAGCAAAGTGGAACAGATTAGAAAAAGTGGGTTGTGGGAATAAGATTAACAGCAGGGTAGAAAAAGTGGAGGAGAAAAAAAAATAGAACAGAACACAGATAAAATGTTGGACTTTAGAACTAAGAGCATGAAATGAAAGAACTGAGAGGAAACAAGAGAAACGTGGCAAGGATCCAGGTTGCAGGTAGAGACAGACAAAGCAGAAATAGAAAATGAAAGATGAGAGTGAAGTGGTGAGGGAAAAACACTGAGATTGAACAAGGGCGAACGAGAGCATGAGCCAGTGGGAAAAGGGGATAAGCATAGCAGAAAGGCAGGGAGGTTGGCACGAAGCCGAAGTGGAGAAAAGAGAAAGCTTGGACGAGAACCAGGGAGAGGAGGAGGGGCAGAAGTAGGCTGTGCAAGGAAATCCAGATTGGGATAACACAAGCGTGAAGAGGACATGGAGCCAGGCAAATGAATGGGACAATAAGGCACGAGAATAAAGAGAAGAATGGAATAGACTGGGGGCAACGGGACAAATGAGGTTATGTGTGGGAGGAACGAACCATGAGGGTTACATGTTTATACACAGAGCTGGAATGGAATCCAGGCTCCTCAAGCGTCGCACTACCCTTCTAACATGTTTAACCTATATGGCTTAAAAGAATGCCCTGAAACCTCTTGAAATACTTCAAGCAAAGGACAAACGTTTTCAGCTACCTAACCAGATGACAAAGGTCATTTAAACGTTCTTCTGCTGCTGAAATCACAGAATCATTAGGTTGGAAAAGACCTTCAGGATCATTGAGTCCAGCCATTCCTGTTTTCACGGAAAAGGGTCATTGGGCACTGGCAGAGGCTGCCCAGGGAGGGGGTTGAGTCACCTTCCTTGGAGGGTTTTAAGGGATGGGTGGACAAGGTGCTAAGGGACATGGGTTAGTGATTGATGGGAATGGTTGGACTCGATGATCCGATGGGTCTTTTCCAACCTGGTGATCCTATGATTCTATGAATCACTAAACCGTGCCCCTCAGCACCTCATCCACTCATCCTTTAAACCCCTGTAGGGAAGGTGATTCAATCACTTCCCTGATCAGCCTGTTCCAGCGCTCAATGACCCTTTCCATAAAAAAATTAAGTCTTTACTTAGGACTGATAACCTACACCTCTATTTTTCAATTAGACAGACAAAAAAAAAGAAAAAAAAACACTAGGGAAAAATGTGTGATCCTGTGATTAAAACTGCTTCTAAGTTATGGTCCCGTGAGTTCTCCATTAATATAACAGAGAGGATCATAATTGCAGCATTTCCCAAAGTTTATGTTTGAATAGTCTTATTAGACATCTTGCTCACATATTCTCCTCATTTTTATTTATACGTGTATGTATTCATATGAATCATAGAGTGATAGAATGAGAGAATGGTTTAGGTATGAAGGGACCTTAAGCATCACCCAGTTCTACTCCCCCTGCCCAAGAACCCTTTCAGTGAAGAATTTTTTCCTTATGTCTAATCTGAAGCTGCCCTGGTTCATCTTGAGGCCCTTTCCTCCTGTCCTACCACCTGCCACTTAAGAGACCAGCTCCCACTTCAATACAACCTCCTTTCAGGCAGTTGTAGACTGTAATAACATCTCCCCTCACCATCCTCTTCCCCAGGCTCAACAACCTCATTTCTCTCAGCTACCTCTCATAACCCTCCTTCTCCAGGCCCTTGACCAGCTTTGTTGCCCTTCTCCGCACACGCTCCAGACCCTCAATATTTTGTAGTGAGGGGTTCAAACACAGGATGCATAAAAGATGCTAAAAAACAATAGTCAGGTATTTATTTGGGATATTTTCAATTTATTAATGGGAAATCCTTGCTGGTGCGGGAGTTCCACTTGGAGAGGAACACTCAGCAGTTCAACAATTCTCTCTTTTTTTTTTTTTTTTTTGACATCATGAAACTGTTAAGCCTCGAAGCCAGAGGCTAAATATATCTCACTAAGTAAAAGAGTGGAATGGAGTAAACTTAAGTATCCCTTATAATCCATACTGCTTAACTGTTAGCTCTATCCCTTACTCCGCTTTGGACCACTCCAACCGGCTCTCTATGAACAAGACTAATCTCCTATAGAGGAAACTAGCTCTGTACAATACGAATGTGAGCCAGGCGCTTGCCTGGCTTTAATCTCTAGCTTTCTTTTATTCAGCAATTTAACAGTTTAGACATAGGCAGCATCCCCCGAGGATGAAATTCTGGAAGACGTAGTGTTTAAGCTACTGGGGAGGCAGCTCTGACCTGCCCGCCTCCGATAGCTGCTTTGAATGGTGACATTTCTGTGATAAACAACAAAGAAACAGCTTGTGCCTGGGAATTGTGCCAAAGTACCCAAGGCAAACATCAGAGCCGCAGCCTATTCCCACCGCAGGGAAGAGCGAGTGTGTGCTTTCCTGATCACAGAAGCTTGGAAGACGTCCAGCGGGGACGGCACTTCCAATGCCAGATTACTAGCTGCTCAAAAAAGCGATTGCCGTGCTAAATTCAAATTAAGGGGCCAGCCTGAGACATTACAAGTCGCCTTTCCACGCAGTTGGTACTGGTGCCAGCATGGGTAGTGTGGTACCCAAGTGACGACGCCTGTCCCTGCTCTGCTGCGCACCAGCAGCAGGATCAGAGAAACCAGCCCTCCCCACGCTGCACGTGAATCAGACAACGGAGTTCAAACTGCCACAAGCACCAGTATTAATAAGATATTACGTCCAAAAGGCCTTGTCACATTTATGTAAGCAAACATGGCAATATTCTGATTTCTTGAGACTTGTTTTGCTGCCCTCATGACCTGATTTTNCGGATCATCGAGTCCAACCATTCCTATCAAACACTAAACCATGTCCCTCAGAACCTCATCTACTCGTGCCTTAAACACCTCCAGGGAAGGTGAATCAACCACCTTCCTGGGCAGCATATTCCAATGTCCAATGACCCTTTCCATAAAAAAATTCCTCCTAATCTCTAGCCTAAATCTCCCCTGGCAGAGCTTGAGGCCATTCCCTCTTGTCCTGTCCCCTGTCCCTTGGGAGAAGAGCCCAGCTCCCTCCTCTCTACAACCTCCTTTCAGGTAGTTGTAGAAAACAATGAGGTCTCCCCTCAGCCTCCTCTTCTCCAGGCTAAACAACCCCTGTTCCCTCAGCTGCTCCTCCTAAGGCTTGTTCTCCAGCCTCTTCACAGCCCCTTCAGTACTGTAACAAAGGTGCTCTGAGCATATCCCAGGAGAGCAAGGATGAAGGAAAAGTGAAAAGGTGGAACATTAAGAGACACAAGTCATGTTCATGCATGGTCTTCCAATCCATAACCCATGCAACCCTTCCACAACTCAGTGTCTGGAAATTTTTTTAATGCGACTGCCGTGGATCATAGAAATAAACACATTTTTTTAAAAAAAATGTTAGCTAAAACTAAGAATTTGCAATCAGAACATAATAAAATTACATAGAAAATTATTTATTTTGGCTCTCCTTTAGATTTTAGTGCAAATTCTTATTTTGCTGGAGACGAGCTACTGTTGAAGGTAAATGGATTTTAAGGAGCTGTACAGGGCTGATAGCTTTTCAGTGTTTATTGATGGTACCTACAGTAGAGAAAAGCGTAGGCTTTTCACCTTATAATGAGAATAGTCTCCCTGGCATGAAAAATATTTGCTATTGCAACAGAAGACTAACATGAAAAAACCAGATGCAGGTTAAAAATCGTGCTTTACCTGTCCATACTTTGCAGCTAAGTGGAGAGGCGTCCAATACTGATTATCCACCGCATTGAGATCAGCCCCGTGATCCAAGATCAGAGATGCGACGTTCCTGTATCCATTAGCGCAGGCCACGTGCAGCTGCAATAGAAAAGCATCTTGATAGCTCAAAGAATTCATAAAAACCTGTGACACCTACTGTGTGTCTTGTCCGCCCCACAGACCAAACTGGCTGTGGCGAGACCGTAGAGCAGCTCCCGTACCCAAAGCGGCCTCCAAGAAAGCTGGGGAGGAACTTTTTACAAGGGTCTGGAGTGATAGGACGAGAGGGAATAGATTTAAATTGGAAAGGGGATGATTTACATTAGACATTAGGAAGAAATTCTTGATGATGAGGGTGGTGAGGCACTGGCACAGGTTGCCCAGGGAAGTTGTGCCTGCCTCATCCCTGGAAGTGTTGACGAACAGGTTGGATGGGGCCTTGAGCAGCCTGGTCTGGTGGGAGGTGTCCCTACCCATGGCAGTGGGGTTGGAACTGGGTGATCTTCAAGGTCCCCTCCAACCTAAACCATTCTACGACTCTATGAACTACGTAGTTCCAAAGTCACTATAAGCACAGGAGACACCAAAAATTGAGTGCAGGATATTATTTGCCTTATTTGCTATTTCTGGTTCAGCAGCACCCACAGAATACACACAACATTTTCTATATAAACATATTTGCTGAGTGATGAAACACATTAGAGCCCATCAAGTGTCTTCCCCTGGAAAGCTGGAAGAATACTAATTCTCTAGGCTAAAGAATCACAGAATCATAGAATCACTTGGTTGGAAAAGACCTTTGAGATCATGGACTCCAACCATACCTGTCCACTAATAAACGTGATCCCTAAGCACTTTATCTATGTGTCTTTTTAGATACCTCCAGGGATGGGGACTCAACCACCTCCCTGGGCAGTCTCCACCAGGGCCCGAGAACCCTTTTGGTGAAGAAATTTTTCTTGATGTCTAATCTGAACTCCCCCTGCTGCAACCTGGGGCCATAAATACTACAGGCTATAAATGGTCTGATATCAAATGTTCAAAAGCATCAAAATATTCCCATAATTTGACATACTTTCAGCTTTTTTCACAGGAGAAATCACATTTTATACTCAGACATCAATTTGAGAAGTGCTGCTTTAAAGCACTTTAAAAGCTCACAGGACAAAGAAAGCATTTTATAACTGAAAACCATCACATGAAAAACAGCTACAGGAGAATTTAGAAGAAAATTTAACTGTGCCATATATTATTCTGTGTTTGTTTTACATGTGCATATGTTTGTTCTATGAATCTATGAGAATACGTGCATTTATATATTTATAGCATCAATTTTTTTGCCTGATTCATATCAGCTTACACATTAACTTCAGTATATTTTGTCAAGAGAAAACAAACCTCAGTTTCTACTTACAGCTGAAATATTTCTTGTTTTCTCTGTACAAATAGATGTGGAGCAACAAAACCTTGTTCAGAGACCCCTTTGATACACATACAGACTGGCTGACTCCGCGCCCATGAATAGAAAACAGAACAGTTTAAGAAATACTGGATTTCCCACCAGTTTATTGAACAAAAGTTTTACAAAATAGAAACTGGAAACCAAAGCAGAATGACCCGCTCTGCAGCTTCTTATTGCAAGGCTCTGAAAGGAGCTCCAAAAAAAAAAAAAAAAAAACAAAGTTCAACATAAAAACTGTTTGGGGAAAAAAATGTTGCCTTTGTCCACGTCCCACCAAGCAAAAATCAAAATAAACTCCACAGAATGCATTTCTCCTGGCATTTTCCAAGGTCTTAGAGACATTTCAGACACGCATTTCAACTATTTAAGCTAACTACAGAGAAGTTTTTATGCAGTGATACGTAGGTAAGATCAGGACTCAGTTTAACGAAGACAATTCACTCTACACCTCAAATATTGTGTTCAGTTTTGGAACAATCTCCTCACTACAGGAAGGAGATTGAGGGGCTGGATCGTGTCCAGAGAAAGGCTGGAGAATAAACTTTATGAGAGGCAGCTGAGGGACCTGGGGTTGTTCAGCCTGGAGAAAAGGAGGCTGAGGAGAGACCTCATCGCTGTCTCCAACTGCATGAAAGAAGGTTAGAGAGACGTAGGTGTCTCTTCTCCCAAGAAACAGGTGAGAGGATGAGAGGAAACATCCTCAAGTTGCACCAGGAGATGTTTAGATTAGACACCAGGAAAAAATTCTTCACTGAAAGGCACTGGCAGAGGCACCAGGGGGGTGGTTGAGTCCCCAACCCTGGAGGGATTTAAAAGATGAGGAGATGAAGTGCTGAGGGATCTGGTTTAGTCGTGGATAAGTATGGTTGAACTCAATGATCTCAAAGGCTTCTTTCAACCAAGCAATTCTACGATTGTAAAGCAGTAAGTATAACACAACAGAAACAATTGTGCATTTTATTGTGATTTAGCAGCTTCGTTTAAATGCACCTGAAAACTGGATGTTAAATGAATGTTTTTATGCACTGAACTAAAAGTTGGTTTGTTTCTCCCCACTTCTACACTGCTTCCCTCCTGTTTTCAACTGCAGTCAACTGTATTAACTGGGTGGCCAACGAA
>WAAB01016779.1:3910-14162 GCA_013389865.1 Piaya cayana | reverse complement strand
GGGGCATGGTTTAGTGTTTGATAGGAATGGTTGGACTCAATGATCTGGTGGGTCTCTGCTAACCTGGTTGTTCTATGAGTCTATGATTCTATGCTGGACTGATACCAGAGAAGGACCACAAAGGTGATTAAGGGACTGGAGGATCTGACATTAAAGGAGAAGACACAAGAGCTGGGAGTGTTCAGCCTGGAGAAAAGAAGGCTTGGGGACATTTATCACTGTGTATAAATATACAACGGGGGCGTAAAAAAGGCAGAGACGGACTCTTCTGAGTATTGCTGAGTGAAAGAAACACAGGCAATGGACACACACTGAAATGCATGAAATTTCATTTAAATGTAACGAATCTTTTCTTTACTCTTAAGGGTGACAAAGCACTGATATAGGTTGCCAAGAGAAATAGTGTGAACTCATCCTTGGAGATATTCAATGCCCAGGTGGACACTTTTATTAGCAACCTGCTCTAAATGACCGTTCTTTGAGAAGGGGTGTAGGACAAGATTATCTCTAGAGGTTTTTTCTAGCCTCAGCTGTTCTGATATTGTATAAAGGTGTGAAATACCTGGAAATGAAGAGGAGCCATCTAAGATACCACTATCAGGAACACTGTGATATGAGAAAAGGAAGATCCTTTTAGGTAAGGCAAGTGTCCTGTAAATCTTGGGCTCTCCAGTTCATAGTAGATGGATTTCTGAAATGATGTTTCTATCCTTTGTGTTCCAACAAGGATGAAATGACTGCAAATGCCAATATCATTTATTGATACTGTCTTGTCCAGTCTATCTTGTTCTTCATCAATTAGCTTTCAAATATATTGATGATGATGATGATGATCCATATTTTAAATGAGGAGATAACTTAGTAACTTGGAATTTTAAAAGATGTTTTTGCTTTTCCAACTTCATGAAGATACAGCAAACACCTCACCGATAGTGTGAACACCGCACTTATATATATTAGTAGTTGTATATACAGTTACGTGAGAGTCAGGGTTCTTCAGCCTGGAGAGGAGAAAGCTCTGAAGAGACCTTATAAAGACCTTCCAGTACCTGAAGGGGGCCTCCAAGAAAGCTGGAAAGGGACTGTTTACAAAGGCTTGTAGGGATAGGATGAGGGGCAATTGCTATAAACTGCACAGGGAAGCTGTGGCTGCCCCTTCCCTGGAGGTCTTCAAGGCCAGGTCGGATGGGACCTTGAGCAGCCTGATCTAGTGGGAGGTGTCCCTGCCCATGTCAGGAGGGTTGGAACTGGATGATCTTCGTGGTCCCTTCCAACCCAAACTATTCAATGATTCCATGATCTGTAAAAATAACTTCTTCAAGAAGAAGAGACAGCTTCACTGGGAAGGATGACTTAGCAGTTTGCCTTTGCCTACAAGGAATTTTTAAGTTTCTATGTCAGGAGTAGAGTTATAACTCTATATAAGGAGAAACATTTTCACCATGAGGACAGTGAGGCAGTGGCACAGGTTGCAAGAGACCATATTTGGAGTTGCATAGTCATCAGGTTTGAAGGGTTTGAAAACTTGGCTGGATAAACCCTGAGGAATCTGTTCTGACCCAGGAGATGGTCCTGCCATTTGGGATCTCCCGGAGTCTCCTCCAACCTGAATTATATTATGCTTCTGCATCTGAACAATAGAATGAGAGCTTATTTACACATTCATCATTCCAAAGTGTATAAATTACAGTAAGAAAATAACGTGACTCTGCTCTTTCTACTTTGTGCTTCATACAGAAATGACCCCTGAGTCCTTCAGTTTTACTGCTGCCTCATAAACGATCAATGAGATCAGGGGTAAGTCAATGGAAAAATCACAGAATCACAGAATAAACGGGTGAATGAAAGGTAAACCTGAAACAGGGTAGGCCAAAACCAATTTACAGACCCTCACTTAAGGCATAAAACCAAAAATAAATGTTCTGAACGCATCAGAAGCCGGATGCCTGCCAAAGAGAGTATTGGTTTATTAGATGACTGAAGTGTAAATGGAGAGCTTGGGGAAGAGAAGACCTCGACACAACCTCAAATTCTTTGCATCAGTATTAAGTTCAAAAAGCTGAGGGAGGCTCCCACAGTGACTTCTCTCTCTTTTTTTTAAAAGTAAAAGAAGAGCCTTAGGGATTATCTTAAATTGACCTGTCGAAGTAAGAACCTTTTGAAGAAACTGAGGAAGTAGCTTGCAAGTAACAAGTTCTCTGGGCCAGATGGTCCTGATCCAAGAGTCTTAAAGGAACTCAAGGAATTGAAGTATAATGTTGCCTCAGTACTCCACGATGTCTAACCTATCATTTAAGTGGGCTGTGGTTCTAGGGGAACGAAAGGTTCACACTTTTTAACAGCCCTTCAGAAAGTCTTTTTTTTTCTAGATTTGCAAAACTTAGTGAAACCTTAAACCAGTAAAATATGATATTTAGCTAATTAAAAAAAAAAAGGCCATTGTGATCTTTAAGTCATGTTTTAAAGGAATCATTTGCTAACTTTCAAAAAAGCTTTACATTTATTGATGGAAACAGGAAAATAATTTGATACAGTGTATGGGGATTTGCACAAGTTGGGAAAATGGAACTACAATGTACAACAAAAAACTTGAGAGAGAGAGATGGAGGGAGAGAGTGGTAGCATTGTGACATTTTACGACAGCTGAGGATCTCGATTTCCTACTTGATCTTTATCAGAGCAGGAATCTCAGGTCAGGGTATTTGCTGTCACTCTTCAGTACAACATACTTCTTCAAGGAGAAATCTGCATTAANAGCTAATTAAAAAAAAAAAGGCCATTGTGATCTTTAAGTCATGTTTTAAAGGAATCATTTGCTAACTTTCAAAAAAGCTTTACATTTATTGATGGAAACAGGAAAATAATTTGATACAGTGTATGGGGATTTGCACAAGTTGGGAAAATGGAACTACAATGTACAACAAAAAACTTGAGAGAGATGGAGGGAGAGAGTGGTAGCATTGTGACATGTTACGACAGCTGAGGATCTCGATTTCTTACTTGATCTTTATCAGAGCAGGAATCTCAGGCCAGGGTATTTGCTGTCACTCTTCAGTACAACATACTTCTTCAAGGAGAAATCTGCATTAATCTTACTTCTTTTTCTACATACATCCCTCCCTCCCCCCACTAACTCATCTTAAACCCAATTGACCATATAAGTTAAAATGAGGAGAAACTTAACTGAAATAAGTGTTAGAAAAAAATGAATCTTATTCTTGGTAGATACGATCCAGTTCATATGAAATAATAGACTGTATCACTCCTGCTTCTTGAGATCGCGTGGAGCAGCAGCAACATAATCGTAGGAATTAATATAAATAAAAGTTCCCTGACTGCAGTTCCTGATGGACTCCTGGTGTAACAAGGAACAGACCTGAAGGTTTCAAGCTTCCTAGCACAGAGGTGCTTTTAGGAGTGAGCTGGTGACGTGAAATCCGTGTTGCCACAGGCACATCAAAATTACCCTGTCACGTGTCTGTGATTCCAATGTTAATTAATCTTTCTAAAGCTCGTTTTAAAACAGCTTAAACTAGATGGTAGAAATATATTTTATTCTACTATTAATTAAACTCTTTCTCTTTCATTGATTGGAAAGGAGAAGGTCTGAATTGATAAAAGAATCTAAACTGAGGTACTAGAAAGGTGGTGCAGCCTTCAAAAAAGTAATAGAAACATGGCAGTTTACAAAACAGTAAAAAGCTGATTGTAAAACAGAATAAAACTAAATAAAAAAGAAAGAATCCAGTGAAATGGAAAAAAAATCAAAAAATCCTTGATAATTAATCTGTCATACTCGCTGAGGAATGGTAAAATGTGCTTTGCTGTCTGAATCTGAAAACCACTGCAGTCTGAAGACCCAGCCAACCCCTGGCACCTTGCCGGCTGCCACAAAGAGCAGAATTTAATCCATAGTATAAAAATAACAGCTTGATGAAGAATTGTGCACCTCCCAGTATAGAAAATACTTGTATGGTGGAATGATGCAAAGACAAGTCAAATTTGGGAAGCGCTCCTTCAGGTCTTGAATGGAAGAGGAAAACTTCTGGTTTAGGATCGGGACTATGTTCCACCTGATCCAACGTTCTGCCACTGGGGGCCAGTGGCGACTCTCAAATATTGCAAAAAAGATGATAGCAATAAGTAAAAGCAATGCAGTAAAGCTCTTTATGTTTCCTCTCGTTCCTACAAACCAAAGATTGTCTTATTTTTTCCAAAGGAAAGACTTCATCCCCATTCCATGGGACCCTATGTTAATTAGCGTATCTCTGAATGTTCCTGTAATGCTTCTATTTGCGTGCACAAACCTTCTTTGAGTTGTTTGAAATTCCAAGCTCAAGAGACAACTGTGAGAAACTGGATTATTCTTTTTAGATTCTTTAACTTATACATGTTTATGATATCCCCTTTTACTAACTTCCTACTGAATGAAACACTCACAATCCTTTAGAGTCTCTTGATAGGAAACAAAAATATTTTTCGTTTAATAATTTGAATTCATTTTGGTAAGTTTTTCTGAATTCTGTACTATCTTTTCCCCTTTTTTTTAAATGATCAAGTGGTCAGTTTGGGGTTTTTTTTGGCAAGCTGAGGGAGTTGGGCTTGTTTAGCTTGGAGAAGAGAAGGCTCCGAGGAGACCTTGTAGTGTCCTTCCAGTACCTGAAGGGGCTACATAAAAGCTGGGGATGAACAGTTTACAAAGGCTTGGAGTGACTGGACTAGGGGCAATGGATTTAAATTGATCTTTAAAATATCTTTTCATTTTTAAGTTATTTTTTAATAGATGGTGTTTCATTCCCACCTACAGATGGAACAGCTTCAGAGACAGACATTTTGTAGAGAAATTCTTATTTTCTCTGCAGGATTTCTCAGGATAAATGAAGCTTTAATTTCTTAATTATTTTGCAATAGGACTGCACAGTCCTCTCTGAACCTCTCAAGAAAATTGGCTTTCCTTCAAATCAGGAGACCCAGGCTTTTCTCTTTGATTTTTACAGAGGCTGCCCCATTTCTGGTTCTGTAGCAGGGTCTCTGACCTCTTGTCTGCTTTGTCTGCCCTGTTCTCCAGAAGGTCCCTTCAACTTCAAAGATCTGATTGTTACCAAGGTGGAAGGTCCGCTCCATTCCTCAGTGGTTCCAGCTGCCCAGAGCAGTTAGAGGCATTTCCCCACTGCTGCCAGGTTCCAATCTTTTAACAGCACAGAGATGGATTAAAAGAGAATAAGATCAGGTGGCAGATGTAATTTCTGTCAGAATTGCAAAAACATTTCATCTGTTTTCTTAGCCTATTATGCTTTGTCTATTTTTAACATTATGGAAGGCATTTCCAAAAACATAGCAACAGCCTTATGGTGGTTTTCTTGGGAGGCCAAGAAGGGAGAGATGCATCTGTTAAAGGATCATCTTCGCTCTCAACTCAAAGCATCTGCCACTGGTTGCTGCCAGAGATCGGGGAGAACTAGGAGGTGGATTTTTGGCTTGACACACTGCGAGTTGTTTAATCCATGTGAGAATTTGCAGTAGATCTCACATCTCAGAAAGTATTTGTCAGTTATATTCCATTATGACCATCTTGAAGACCTGTCCTGGGGAGCATCGCTCACTCAAATAATCAAAATGGGTGGATCTAGTAAAATGCCATAAAAATCTTGGAAAATTTACATGGACGCTCCCATCAACTGCAAATCAACGTCTCTTTCTTGTTTTCAGGGAAACTGTGCTGGTTCACACCAGCTGACAAAATGCCTCACTGAATTAATTTGACCTTAAACAGCTCCGTGCGGGGAGGGCAATGGCTGTGGTGAACAGCGGAACTTATTGGTTGAAGGTTTTATTCATGGAGCTGATTAAGAAATTTATGCTGATTTTTTTCTTTCCATTGGAAAATGATGATTCATTAGAACTAAAATGACCCTGAGAAGGAAAGGACATTGGAATCTATCCCAAATAAAAGATTTAAAAAGGTTTCTTAACACTTAAGTGTCCATCAAGGAGACCTACAATATAAAAGATTTTATTCCTTGATTCAAAGGAATTCTCTGTTTTGAAAGGAACAGCTGATTGGTGTACAGAGGCTGTAAACACTCATGTTTAAATGTCAATACAGGCTGCAGAACCACAGTAGCAGCAACTCTGCAGTAGCGCGCCCAGACTGTATAATTTGACTGGAGTCCTGCACAGCTTAGAGACAGCAGAGGGTACAGGAAAGGGTGGGGGGCAATTAATGCTGCTATTACCCATCATAATGAAAAGTTGTGAAAAGAGGCTGAGAGGCTTCTCTGACATGTGTGCGATGAGGGAATCAGAACATGGAGGGTAAAGCTGAGTGCATGCGATTTCCCCCTTGTCCCTTCCTTTTCAGGAGTATCATCCCATGAAGACAACTTGCCTTAACAAATTACTCTATTGTGATGTTTTATGTTGTATTGAGTTAGATTTTATGCTCTGTTTAACTGATGTAAAATAACAGATTGGAGGGTTCCTGTACACAAATAATAATTGAAAGAGATGGCATTCCTACAGACAGAATATCCCTGACACCAACAAAGAGGTGTCAAGGTGGAGTAGTGAGACAATCTATTACAATTATTGAATAATTGTAAGTTACAATAATTATTAAATAACACATAATGCTGGGTTAATGCTCCACAGTGATTTTATTGGAGAAAATGGATAGTAGCTATGGAGACGATATATAAGAATACGGCAAATGAGGCCGTGTAGTTTTTCATCAGGCAAATGCTTTCCTGCAATCACAGGGACAAGCTGAGGTTAAGTAGATAGAAGCTCATGGGTGAGAAGCAGGGTACCATCTCACCTGGGTGGTTGTAAACTGGATTGACTCCTATAGCCGATACTGTTATGCCGCAAAACCGAGACCTGATGTTCACTCTGAGAAGTTTCTGTCCAACCTTTTGAGCTGTACTCCATCTCATATAGACACAGAGACATAGAATGGTTTGGGTTGGAAGGGACCTCAGGGATCATCTAGTTCCAACCCCCTGCCATGGGCAGGGACACCTTCCACTAGATCAGGCTGCTCAAACGCCTATCCAACCTGACCTTGAAGACTTCCAGGGATGGGGCGTCCATGACTTCTCTAGACAAGCTGTTCCAGTGACTCACCATCCCCACAAGAAATTTTTTTTCCCAAATATCTAACAGAAATTCACCTTCTTTCAGTTTAAAACCATTATACCTCATCCCATCAACCACACTCCCTGACCAAGAGCCCCTCCCCAGCTTTTCCGCAGGCCCTCTGTAAGCACTGGAAGGCTGCCGCAAGATCTCCCCAGAGCCTTCTCTTCTCCAGGCTGAACAACCCCAACTCTACCAGCCCATCAGGATGATTTTCACCTGCAGATAGTGTGACACCTTGACTGAAATGGAAACGTGATGAAAATTAAAGACTGTAAGAACAGGTCAAATATTTTGGATAACAAAACCACAAAATCAAAACACAAAACCCAGCAAGCCACCTTGGAGCTATAGTTGTGTGTTGAAATGTTGACAATTGCCATGTTATACACCCATCGTCATTCCCACAGCCTCACTTTTCTTTTAGCACTCAAGTAAAACAGAACAGAAGTTGTATAACCTGTGATGTTTATCCATGATTAGGATAAAGGTTCCCCATCCTGGTGGATCTCTGAATGCTGCTTCAGTAAACAGCATTATTGCAAGAAGAGTAGGATACACTGTTTCTCCTCTTTTATAGGTTTGGGAATATATAATATGCTGTATATTTGTTTTTCCTGCTCAAGGTGCATCTATTCATCTTGTTACAATCTAAATTCTGATCTTTCTAGCGATCGTTAAGTCTTCATCTGTGTCTGGATGATTCAATTACATTCAGGTTGCCCTTTAAAAAGCAGAAGTTGACTTTTTTTTTTTTTAAATAAATAGAGGAATTTGATACCAGGGACAAAAATATTCATGAGCACAACTCCATATGGATGCGCTTGGTGGAGAAATATTTTTATCTTGTTATGGAAAATGCAATAATGCTAATGTGAATACAAGACGTTATAAACATTAAAGGTAATTCCATCTCAAAGCTACTTAGAGAGACGGAAAATATCACACAGTCTTTATAATGCTGTAAATTATGTCTGATTTGAACTTCATTTTAAATTCCATAGTGAAAAAGAAATCAGAATTTCCAGTTAAATACAAAAGCTTAAATGAGAATTCAGCACACAGGAGACAGCAGGCTGACAATATACAATCTTTCCGGAGCTTGAGTGTGCATAGACTAGCACAGTTAATCAAAAACTCCGCTCGTCTGCCAACTCTTTATGCATTCATCAAAGCTCAGCAGAGAGTTATCAGCACGGAAGATTCATACATCAAGGCTGCAGCTCTGGCTTCCTCGACGTCCCAAGCAGATTAGTCTGTGACAGATTTCTGTAGCCCAGCAAGTGTCCCAAAGTGAAGCTACAATGGAGATGACAAGCAAATCCTTGGCATCCGATGTCACATCCACTTTCTCCATCAAAGCCAACAAAGCTCCACTAAGGTTATTGAAGTCACGCAGGTTTAGGACCTGTGTTTTGATTTAGATAATGTGACAGGACAAATCCTCAGTGGCTTGATGCAGGAGATACCTAATGATCCTTTCAGAGATCACATGAATAAATAAATCCCATTCAACCTCCTTTCAACACAGCGATGTTTCTCCCATCCATGCAAACAAAAAGAGGGCTGGCTCAGAAATAACCAAAAAAAGCTCTTTCTGTCCTCACAAGGTATTCTGAACAGAACCACTGTGCACTGAAAAGAATTATCTCCCCACAGGTTTGTGTGCCTCATGTAAAGGATGCTGGGCATCTTCTGGATGGATGCAGATCTTTTAATCCAGATTTGTAGCCAGCCCTTCAGGGGCATGTTTCCTGGGACAATCCCACAGTCTTATCTACAGTCAGGCAGTCCTTTTCAGCATAGAACCTGGGTCTGGGGTGGAAGAAAGGACAATCCCCACCTAGGAATCTCAGGATTAGACTCTAGCCAAAAGCAAGCACGCTTGTCTTGCTCTTCATGAGAAAAACCCAGACCTATTAATTTTTCTTTCCGTGGCCAAAGCCTCCATTTTCAGACATCATCACGATTCATTTCTCTGCTCCACGGGCAAAGAGCTGCAATTTCTGGGGCTGTTCAGCCTGGAAAAGAAAAAGTTCCATGAAGATCTTATTGAGACACTTTTCTATGCAAAGGGGGCTTACAAGAGAGATGGAAAGAGACTTTCTACCAGGGCCTGTAGCTACAGGACAAAAACCAACAGTTTTAATCTGAAAGAAGGTAGAACTAGGTTGGACACAAAAAAGAAATTTTTAATGATGAGGGTGGTGAGACACTGGGACAGGTTGTCTGGAAAGGTTGTGGATGACCTATAATTGGAAGTGTTCAAGGTCAAGTTGAATGGGGCTGCAAGTAACATGATTTACTGAAAGATGTCCCTGCCCACAGCAGGGGGATTGGACTAGATGCTCTTTGGAAGTTCCTTTGAACCCAAACTGTTCTACGAGTCTAAGATGTCTCTACCAGGAATTCACAGTGTGTTCCAAGATAGTGAATTTACACAATTTTTTTGAAAATCATTGCAGATTTTTATTTTGAGTAGAGAAGAAAGATAACATTTGCATATCTGGTGCTGAGTATACCAAAGACCTACAGACTGTTTTGTCTCTTCCTTTTATGGTCTTAAACTAACGATAATTTCGTTGTTTGGTCACGCATCCTGACCTATCTCAAACTTGCTTCCAAATGTCTTCTCTTTCCACATCTGAACAGACCCTCTGACTTTTTAACTCTGCCAATAAAAAGGCCAGTAGCAGCTTTCTTTAAATAAACAAGATTAAAGTACCACTGTGACCTCCTGAGACCTAAGGGACTTTTTGTCACTTTTAGGCTGCAACTCCTTCTTGCTCTAGGGATCTTGACAGGCTTTTTATTTGCACTTTTGGGAACACAAAACTCTACTCACCTAGTTTTCCAAACAAATTTTTTTCTTCAACATTTCAAAAACTCTGTTGAAGAAAAGGGAACCTTAGTGAGCAAGTGGTGTACTCAGACTCTTGGTCGTATCTAATCTTCTCTCTCACAGCCAGGAGCAGAAAGCAGGTCAACTTAGACAGATTTTACTCTTCAGTTATAATAGCAGTGCCAGCTTGTATCCATTCAGTGACAATTCATTACAATTCTTCTTGAATTTTCTTGTTGTGATGGTTTTGGCTGGGGCAGTTAATTTTCTTCA
>WAAB01016778.1:0-23800 GCA_013389865.1 Piaya cayana | reverse complement strand
GCTCATTATTTTTGAATATATCTTTTATCTTAGTTTGGTTTTTTCTTGAGGATCTGTTTCTCCCTTCTTTTTTTTTTTTTTTTCCTTGTTTCCCTTTGCCATTTTCTTTTTAAGACACCCATCCTTTTTTTCCCCCTGTTCTTTGCTCCTTCTGGTGTCCCCCACTCTCTCGAGGTCTCCTTGCAGGTCGTCAGCACAAGGTTTCCCCCTGCTCACCTCCTCTGCATCTGAAAAAGGACTTTTGTGAGCCGGTGCTAGGTGTTGTTCCTTTTCTCTTGCCTACGGTGAACTCCTCAACACAATGATAAACTACTTGTATTAAGCAACAGAAGAAGAACTTTGAGGCAATAAATAAATCATCTCCCAGCAGAGCAAATGGGTTGACATGCACGGGGTAGGCTTTAAGCACTTCCAACCTCAGGAGCCGCAGTGTGCATAAGGATTTGGTCTGGCCCTGCTGAAGTCAGTGAAAAGAATCCCGCAGGCTTGGAGGAGCTTTGAGATGGGGATTTGTGTGGAAATGTGGGCTGTTGGCATTCTTGTTCCTTTAGCTGTCTCCATCAAAAAACTAAAGGCATCTCGCGTGTTTCATTTTCAGTCTGATGCCCCCATGGCTCCTTGATCCGGCAGTGGCACCAGGGCAAGCGGGAAGCCGGGTGTTTGCAAACATCAATAATGCTGCTTCTCTCTTCCACAGTATTCAGGGACAATATTTCTTTCTCTGTTGTTTAGGAAAGTAAATCTGAAATGAGTTATTCTCAATAATTTGCTTTCTACTGCTTGTTAAGTTTTACGTTCTGACAATTTACATTTTGACAATTACTTTCAGTGATAACACTTCAGTTTTAATGTTTACTGTAATTATGAGCTTTGCGAGCCCGTAATCCACAGATTTGCATTTATTCCACAAAACCTTGGTCCTGCGATTTGCGAAGGTGATCAGAAAACTGGGTTTTGTTTTGTACAGCAAAAGAAACAGCAGAGGCGTTGGCCTTTAAGGTGACTTTATTCTCTCTCCCTTATTGTCTCTGGTCTCAGAACTCTGTATCGGGATGAAAGCCGACCTTACTGGAGGGAAAGCAACAATTCTCAGCAAATCCACTTGCAAGGAAGCTCAAAAGCAATTACGCTGGGTAAACAAGAAAGGATGTTGTAGATCTTGTCCCTTTTTCTAGCTGGGTACCAAATGCAAAGCCGATGGGATTATTTGATTTCACCCTGGCAAATCCTACTGTGCCTTATCTTTGCCGAATGACTTCTGTGTAATCTTTAATGTGCATAAATACACGTTAACAAAAAATGATGCGATGAAAGCAAAATGGCAAGCCCCCAAAGCAAAGCATTACCATGCAAACAGCGGAATCCCAGACTTGGGGTGCCTTTCCCTGTGAAAGGAAAGCCCACTGGCTTGGATACTGCACAAATTCTTTGTTGTTCTTCCCTATTCCTAAAATATCTACTGTGGTGTGGCAGGTGAGCAGATTTTAAAGGAATGAAGAAAGCTTTGTGTGGCTGCGATTATGATTTTCACCTGATCTGGTTGTGTTGCTTCTCCTGGCTTCCATCAGGTGCTAATCAAACTGGAACAAACTGGTGGGATTCTCTCTTTCAGAGCTCCACCAGGGTTTTCTTGTGTGGCTTTGTCCTTGTGAGTTGAGTAAATGCCGTAAAGCTCCCGACCCTGTATTGAAATGCATGCCCTTTATCAGAGGGCACCAGGAAAATGTTAATCACTCCCTGCCACCTTGTCTTCAGGGAGGTTCTCCGTGATCGGTGGCAGAGGAGGAAATGTAAAGAGCTGTGTGGCAGCTGTAATGATTCTGCCTTTTGCTGCAGCTGCCACTGGAGGGGCTGCCGTCCGTTCTTTCACGTACCAGATGGTGCTGGAGCTTCTGTCCTCAAGTTTTCAGCCTCTTTAACATTCCTCATAGCCATTTCCGAAGGAAATAAATTACATCCTTTGGAATTAAATGCACAAGGAGAAATCAGCTGGATAATTTCTGCATTTCAGGGAAAGCAAAGGAATACAAGAACTTAGAAACCAGTTAGAAACACTGATTCCGCTCTGGCTAAGTCAGATTGTTTTGACCGTTGAAGCAGCCTGCTGTGTGCAGCTCCTTCACTGTAATACAGTGGGTGTGCAACCACTTCTTCAGTAGCTGTTAGGATACCAGCCTGGCCTCACCTTCCTTATCTGAGGCCCCAGATGGGAATCTAGGGAGCGAGAGCATCTCCTTTCATGAGCAAGTTGAGGGAACGGTGCCTGAGACTGTCTTGTCTTTCTGATTGGGAATTTGCTTCTATGTTTGTGGAATATATTGAGATTTAAGAGCTCGCAAAGTGCCCTCTCTCCTGGATTTGATTGCACATTCATTACCATTACAGCAAACAGCATAGCACTGGGTATGGGGTGGCAGCAGCGCTATCGGTAATATCTCATGTAATTAGCACTGGAAGAGAGGTACTCTGGGATCAGGCCAACTAAGGCCAATTTTGCATCTTGGAAATGGTTTGTGCATGCAGGAGGTTGTGTCACCTTAGGCTTGAGTGATCTTTTAATTCATTGAATCATTAAGGTTGGAAAAGCCCTCTCAGCTCATCGAGTCCAACCGTCAGCCCAGTCCCACCTTGCCCACTAAACCATGTCCCAAAGCATCACATCTATGTGGTTTTTGGTTGCCTCCAGGGATGGAGACTCCACCACTGCCCTGGCAGCCTCAGCTGGTGCTTCACCACTCTGTCAGTGAAGAAATGTTTCCTGATACCCAGTGTAAACCACCTCTGGTGCAACCTAAGGGACCTCCTGCTGCAGGAATGCATGGAGAGCGCAGGTTCATCTTCTACCTTTGCAGTTAGGGAAAAACATCATGTCCTCATCTTAGGAATTGGTAGCAAAAGGAGAGATGAATCATTTTCACATTACACCCTTCATAATCGTAAATACTTTAATAAAATTGCTTCTAACTGTACTATAAAGTGGGAATGGAGATTTAATAGTGTTATACAAGAAATTGGACGAAACAGCCGTGTCTTCTTTTAAATTCTGTGTGACGCTTACAGAACAGGAGAAAAGATCAGTGATTTAATGTTTTTTTAACTTAATTGTAGCTGGAATGGAGTTAGTGAGAACACTGTGGGTAAAATAAAAATTCAGCCGAGCCATTATTTTATCAAAGCTGGAGGGTTTTGCAGAGGCGTATTTATTTCTAGGATCCTGTGGCAGGGGACTCTTGGGTCTGCGGCAGAAAGCAGCATTTTACGCACTGACCTCAGTTGCAAAGAGCTGGCGTTCAAATCATCTTTTTTTTTTTTTCAGGATAAAGGAGGGGACAGAAGCAAAGGAAAAAAAGCACTTTAGAATTTTCAGTCCCGGGCCTTTGCACGTGGGATTTTTGCATTGCATGTGTGGTGTTTTAGAAGAATCGTAGAATGCATCTCGTCTTCATATGGCAGGAAGGCAAATTTTGACATCTTAGCTTTTACCTTGACATAATAGTTGTGGCCGCCTGCTCTGGGTAGTTTATCCTGGGACATGGAGCTATTGGAGTGGGTGCAGAGAGGCCACAAAAATGAATGGGGGTCTGGGGCCCCTAGGAAGAGAGCTGGGAGAGCGGCAGCTGGTTGTTACTGATGCTTTATCCCAGGATCCCAGTGTCGATAGACGGAGGGAGGACTTCCCTGCCCCTTCCTCACATTCGTACTCTGCTCACGTTGCTTGGTGTGAAGTTCTGCTCTGCTGCTGGTAGCACTGACGCTGAGATTTCACCCTTGGTGCTTGCAGGGTGACTCAGGATTGCGTTTGGTTTCCAGTCAGAGAGCTGAGAGCTGGGAAAGGAAAGCCTGCGACCTGCTTCTCCTCTTGTGCCTTTCTGCAAGGCTTAAGAGAAACAGCTCCTTCTCCGAGTATCAACTCTTCAGGTTCATTGGCTCTTTGCTTAACATGAAATAGTCTTGATTTACGGGACATTGAAGCAGTTGCAGTCAGGGTGATTTTAGACCTTTCTGAATTGTTTCCAAAATGTAATGTGCAAGTTTCAGTGAGGAATTTGGAGCAGCATGAGGACAGGAATATTTCAGAATGTCAGGTTGTGGCTGTCAGTTGTCGTGTCTGGTAATAAACCCGCCTGTCAAGCAGCTGCCGATCGCAGTCGACTGCTGATTCTGATTTTGTGTGCACTGTTTCCTGAGTGAATCACAGGCAGAGCAAAAACTAGCAATTCCTCCTCGTACTCTCAACAATTCTTGGGATGTCCAGGTGAAAGCCAACATGGAGCCCGTAAGTTAAATCCCCAGCCAGTTAAAAGCATCTCTAGGGAGATCAGAGTTTAAAGCTGTCATGTTAAACGCAAATCAGATGTTCTTTAAAGTGAGATTTGTTTTTCATCCTGCTCTTTAACATGATTATAGGTGTAAGAAAGAGCAGCCAACAAAACCCTCCTTTTAGTATTTGGTTCACTGTATATTGAGCGTTATCCTTGCTGAACGTTTTGAGCACGCATGCGTGCGATGTGATGTCTGGACCTTAATTCTTTCAGCTCAGCCATCTGATCTGAAGAGGGAAGCAAAATTACAGCCATAAACCCTACCCTCTGATTCACCTTCCTGTTCTATTTCTGATTTTTGCAACTGGGATGAATAAACTCTGTAGTCAGCATTCCGATGGGCGGGTGTAGAGTTAGCTCATTCCTCTGCACGTGGCCTCTGAACAGAAGGGTAGATCTGGCTATTTTTGAAAACACTTGACTGCAACATTGTGATTATGATTCTTTTGGTGTGTTTGTGTTTAAATGTGGTGCATGAGGTGAATGGGACCAAAAGGCGTTCTTGGAGCGCTACCTGTGAAGGTCATAGAATCACAGAAAAGTTTGGGTAGGAAGGGACATCAAAGCCCATCCAGTCCCATGGGCAGGGACACCTCCCACTGGATCAGTGGCTCCAAGCCCCATCCAACCTGGCCTTGAACCCCTCCAGGGATGGGGCAGCCACCACTTCTGGATCTCTTGCTGGCCACAGCATTTCTGATCCAAGCCAGGATGCTGTTGGCCTTCTGGGTCACTCTGCTTGCTTGTGTTCAGCCATTGTTGACCAGCACTCCTAGGTCCTTTATCCCTGGGCAGCTTTCCAGCCGCTCTTCCCGAAGCATGTAACCTTGCACGGGGTTGCTGTGGCCCACGTGCAGGATCCAGCACTTGGCCTGGTTGAATCTTACACAGTTGGCCTTGACCCATCCATCCAGCCTATCCCAATCCCTCTGCAGAGAGACACTTGTGCACAATTAGGTGTCATCTGCAAATTTACTGAGGGAGCACTTGCTCCCCTGCTCCAGATCATTGATAAAGACACTAAACAAGACTGGGCCCTACACAGAGCCCCGGGGAACAACGTGACTGGCTGCCAACCGGGTTGAACTCTGTTCCCAATCACTCTCTGGGCTGGACCACCCAGCCACCACGTCCCTTGTTTGCTATCCCAGCCTGACAGAAAATGAGTGTCCAGTGTTAGGAGGTTGGGGGTTTACAGAGTAACGCTGAGTGCCTGCCAACAGGTAGATTTGCCAGATTCAAGCTGGAGAGGTTGCACAGCCTAGCAGATAATTTCCTTAAGCTGTCTTTAGCACCGAGGTCATAAAGAATGAAATAGCTTCTCTTTTCAGTGGCTCTGATTTAATCCAGCCTAGAAACAATACCAGGCTTCACTGGTGTAAAGGGACCCTCGTTCTTTGCCTGTAGAGTTTCTCTCCTACAAATCAATAAGCGCCTGCAATATTTATGTGACATCTTGATGTTCTCTCTACAAAAGCTCGCTCTGACCACAAATATATGAAAATTCCCTCTGCTTTTGTCCATTAGAGCCTTCAGCTGGGAAATGCCAGCGAAGGACTGCTCAGCTGAAACACGAGCTGTGGTCTCTCTTGAATGAAAAAGACATTGATGTTGCAGAGTATTGATGCCTTCAGAAAGGTGCAGTTAAAGAGCATTTTTATTTACTTTACAGCATCAACCTCTGCGCTAACTCAGTGCCCACAAATGAAGTCGTCATGTACAAATGACTCTAACACAGAAATAACAGCTACAGCAGCAGTTTTCACCTCTGAGCTGGGGAAGATCTGTGTTCTCTCCACTGGAGGAGCAGAGGAAAGGAAAATGGGAGGTTTGTTTATTTGGGTTTATGGGTGAAGACCTGAATTTACTAAAGCTTTGCCATATGCTCTTGTTAAGGCTCTTAACAGGCACAGGTGACCCAAATACCTGACTCCCTCTTTAACCACGTAAATTAATCTCAGCAGCTGCTGCTGAGTTTGTGTTTTATTGAGACATTGTGAGAAAAGAGAGAGAAGGCAGAAACCTTTTCACATTCCCACGTTCTCTGCTTAAATTACCCTGCTAATTCTAATACTGCAGAGTGGTTTTAGGCCCAGACAGTGTTCACCGATTGAGTACAGCTACTGCAGGAGAGAGGTGTAATATTCCTGTTTGTTCTTTTGCATCTAACCTGGCATCTCAGTTAAAGATGGTGTGTTTTCAAAAGCTGCTGAACTGACTATTTTTAGGTAAAGAATCTGGCACAGCTCATTATGAGAAGTTTGCTCCTCACTGCTGCTAGCCACGGCCTCTGTTTTCTTAAAAACACTTTGTTTAAAAGCCAAATAAGTAAATATTGCTGGGCTCTTGCCTTTTTATTCTGAAGATCAAATCACTCCCTTGAGGAGCTTCTGTCTCTTCTTGTGCAGCTGTACTCCTTCATAATCAAGGGCTGGCATTTTGAAGTGGCTGATGCATTAAGTGCTTTAAATTCAGGGCGCTCAGTTTGGTCTGTTCAAAGGGTTGATTTTCAGCAAGTCTCGAGCCGCCCACTATTAAAATATCAGGTTCTGCTGTCTGGCTGCACAAAGTTCCCAGCTGAGCAGCACTACTCGAAGTGATGTTTTAGAGCAACAGTCTTTAACATAGAATCATGGAATGGGTTGGGTTGGAAGGGACCTCAAAGCCCATCCAGTTCCACTCTTGCCATGGGCAGGGACACCTCCCACTGGATCAGGGGCTCCCAGCCCCATCCAACCTGGCCTTGAACCCCTCCAGGGATGGGGCAGCCACCCCTGCTCTGGGCAGCCTGAGCCAGGGCCTCCCCACCCTCNCCTCGCTGTGATTAATTTCTTCCTGAGATCTCATCTTATTCTCCCATCTTGCAGCTTCAAACCATTCCCCCTCATCCTATCCCTGATTGCAAGCCCCTTCCCAGCTCTCCTGGAGCCCCTTTCAGCACTGGAAGCTGCTCTAAGGAAGGTTGTATCTTCAGGAAATGAAGGTTTAAGTTTCGATTTTGGAGAGGAAAAGGGGAGCTCAGATGTGTGTCTGCTGGTTCTGCCTCCTTGTTACCAGGTGTGTGGCTGGAGTGGATGGCCTGGGGACTGGGCTGAAGTCCTGTGGCTGCTGGTGGTGCTGTACAGTGGGCACTGGGACCAGCAAGGTGAAGGGAGCCGGCAAAAACTGAGGGCTGCTCCCTTCCACAAATCACCCTGGTAAACACAGGTTGGGTAAACACAGTTTTCATCTTCTCATTCCAGTACGTTTGCTCTCTCAAGCAGATAAGGTTGGCTGTGTGTATGTTTACTGCTCTGTTCTGTTCCTCTACCATCCCCACGATATTGGTGGAGGAAGTAAATTACAAACTGCTGCTTTGCAGTCAGTGGTCTCAATCAAAACTCAGCTCAAAACTAGAGCACGCTGGGGTCAGAGCACTATGACCTCTAAGCCTTTTCACTGGCAGAGGCTGCCCAGGGAGGTGATTGAGTCCACCATCCCTAGAAGGGCTTAAAAGATGAGCAGATGGAGTGCTTAGGGATATGATTTAGTAGTGCACAGGTGTGGTTTGACTTGATGATCTCAAAGGTCTTTTCCAACATAGGGATTCTGTGATTTGATGAAGATTGTCCAGTCCAGCCACTCTTGAGTTTTGCCATCAGCTTCTGAGGAATCCAGCAGTGGCTTCAGTGGAGCAGAACTGCTGTTAGCCGGCTGACGGTCTGTGTCTGAGCACCTTTCTGTGAAATGCATCAAAACATCTCTTCCANGTTGGAAGAGACCCACAGGATCATAGAGTCCAACCACTCCCACAAAACACTAAACCATGTCCCTCAGGACCTCGTCCACCCGTAACTTAAACACCTCCAGGGAAGGCGAATCAACCACCTCCCTGGGCAGCATATTCCAGTGCCTAGTGACCCTTTCAATAAAAAACTTCCTCCTAATCTCTAACCTAAACCTCAGAGGGTTTGCTCTGAATTAAGCTACCTGAGGAACGTGGCTTATGATCTGTCATACAGAGCCCAAAGCTTTCCAGAGAGAAGTCCTTAACTTCACTCACTCTCCTGTCTAATTCTCCAGAATGGAGACAGTCTCTCACTGGTGAGGCTTTGTTCCTTGTCTCCTGCTGTTTCAGTGCTAAAGGAATCGTGGTTCTTACAAAGGAGCTTCTGCTCTTCTGGCAAAGACAGCTGATGATTTTTTCAGTCCGGATGCGTTAAGATGAGCAGCGTTTAATTTGTTATGGAAATTAGCCATTTAAAATAGCTGTTTTCTTAGCTAAGTGGACTCACTCAGTGTGACTCACTGTGAAAAGCCACACCGAGCCAGCCTTATTTGGTGCTGCATGTGACTGTGGAGCAACACATCATCAAAGTCACTAAATTTAATTTAAATATATTAAATCTGGTGTGAATGAGCCTCAAATCAAATCTTGTGGTTTTGGCCATCCACAGTGGTTTCAGACCTGTCTGGGAGCTGTTGAGAGCCTGCCACTGGGTGATGGTAACAGCCCACGGGAGAGGCCTCTAGAAAAGTGATTGAACGACACCGCTCATTAGCTGCAAGCCCTGAAGGTGAAATAGATAAACTTCACAGCAAAAAAAGAGAGCAGATCTATGAGCTGTTTGTAGGACATGTGTATGCCAGGCAGCTGGGGGAGAGAAAGCACCCACTGCATTCTTACCCGTGACGATGCAGCGTGGGGCTGTAGGAGCTGCCACATCACGGCTTCCTTGCTCTCGGCACAGCTGACCTGTGGGCATGGAAGAGGTAAAACTCATTGGAGTGGCTTTTAAATAATTGACGTTGCATCATAAGGTGGGATTTCAAGCATTTTAAGGGATTTAGGAGCCACGCGTAATTCTTTTCATTTCCTTGAGGCTGCATCTCAGTCCCCACCAGCTCAGGGGCCACCACTGTTAGCTGTGAGGTTAAGTCTGTCGTGTCAGGGCTGGAGAGTATTCCTGCCGCATGGCCAGGATCAGCATCCTCTAACATCTGTGTGGACCTTTCAAGCTTGATAAATCTAGAACATTCAGATTTCCAGATTTCCCATTCTGTTCGTGCAAAGGGACATCTCCCAGGTACTACGCAGTGGGTATGAGTATGTGTTTGTGCTTTGAGGGATGTGTAAGGACATCCATGGGGTTTCTACCAAAGTGCAAGGACCCATGTTAGTAACAGGACTGGGAAGAAAGTGAGAAAGTTGCTGATTGTCCAAACAAGAGGATCCAAGCTTGGAAAATCCAGGTGTGCATTTGAAAATAGCCACTCGCGCCTTGTCTCTGTGTAGTTTCATAGCTCCCACTGCTTGGCCAGATGGCAGGATGATGAGCAGCCCAGGCGGCTCTCATAACTTTAGCCAAGAGCTTCCTAGCAAAGGGGTGCTCTGCATTTGTATTCCTGCTTTTCCATCTGTAACTGGATGCCACAGTAGAAAGCTGACAGTGAGGCAAAAGAAAACGCATGTCTATGTCTTTTTTCTGTGAGCAAAGCAATGTTGCCAGATAGTTGGAGGATTTCTGATTAGCAGGTGCTGGCAGGAATTACTTGGACCTTGGAATACATTCAGATTCCTTATTAGTGAGCAAAAAGGTATGGCAAAACCTGGTGGCATTCTGTTCTGTTTATTTTAAAAGTAACCTTTAATTTTTGTGAATGATGCCCATTTCCTTGTGGAGGAACATATAGAATCATAGAATGGTTTGGTTTTATGTTCCTCCACAAGGAACTTAACATAGTTTCAATTGCCGTCGGGGACTACGCTAGACGTTCCTGGTGATAGTCAGATTACCTCTCCTCCCACCTCTGCCCGTGGAGGAGCTGGTGTGTCCTGTTCCATTGCTTTTTGGGTCTCCCGTGATGTTCAGATCCTGCAAAAATAAAAAACCCTCTGATGGTGTCAGATGGAGCGTGTCTTTCTGGAAATGTGGTTTCACAGGGATGATGGGCAGCGAAGTTCTTCCCCACCGTTTGTCTTGCTGAAGTTGGAAATGCTCCTGTTAGAGCAGACTGGATGAACTGGGCTGACACTGGTTCATTGTTGCTCTGCTGTGGTTGGCAGAGGCCTCAAACTTACATTGTCTCTGAGAAATGAGGTGTTGCTAAACATTCCTCTGCCTGGACGTGCTGGTGATGAGACTGTGAACCCTCAGCACCGAGTTAGTGACAGGCCTCTGCAGAGTAAGGGTTGCATGTGATGTCTCTGTTACTGGTGTTGACCATGCTCTGGAGACCCTCCTTTGCGTCCAGGATGGACATCTGGACAAAAGGCAGAAAGATACAGGTTGTCTTTCCTCATACTTGATTGCTTCTTGGCACAACTCCTCACCCTTTGCATGCTCGGGTGCCTGGTGGATCCCACAAGCGACGGACAAGCAGTGCAGATCAGCTTTTGACCTTATGTCTTGTTCTGTTTTCCTCTGTTTGTGTTTAATTCCATGCCTGGTGCTGAGGTAAGAAGCTCCAGGGAAATTGCTGCTCTTGATTTTCTTTCCCCTCCATTACAAAATTAAAAGGCTCTTGAAGCTTCTGATCCTGAAGATGAGAGCACTGCTGGGATTTCGAGTGCATCGTTAGCTTTATTAGTGCTGGTTCTGAAAGTAAATTGACTTGGGTGTGGTAGTGTTTGCAAAGGGAGGGTTTGATCTGATACAACTCTCCTGCAGGGGGCAGAGGGCTTCCCAAGCATTTGGAGGGAGAAGAATGGATTTGGATTAGGCATTAAGAGAAAATTCTTCATGCTGAGGGTGGGGAGGCCCTGGCCCAGGTTGCCCAGAGCAGGGGTGGCTGCCCCATCCCTGGAGGGGTTCAAGGCCAGGTTGGATGGGGCTTGGAGCCCCTGATCCAGCGGGAGGTGTCCCTGCCAAGGGCAGGGGTGGGCCTGGATGGGCTTTGAGGTCCCTTCCAACCCAAACCATTCCATTATTCCATGACTCTCTGCCTCTTGTTCATTCACCAGCCATTCCCCTTTCAGCCTGAGGCTGGATAGCATGGTGATGCTGAGGACTTGGAATAAAAGGAGGTATTGTATCTCCAAAATTATTTTCCAACATTAATCTAGTAGAATCTCCAGTGTTCTCCCTGCACAGCAGTGTCTGTGAGCTCATCACAAAACCAATTGCTTCTTCTCAGGCAGCCGAGAATTAAGATTTCTCTCTGCATCCACAGTAATAACGTAATTAAATAAAGTAATAATAATGATAATTCTGATATTTTGCTGTGCTAACGCGGTGGCCACTGCTAGTGTGATCAGCATGGAGATGTCTCTTGCTGCTGGTAAATATTTGCAATTAACACAGAGCTCTGGGTTTTTGTTATTTTTTTTGCTCCACATTAATTGGTTTTTTTAATTGTATTTTGAAGAAATGTTTTCTGAGCCACTGAAAAACTTCCAGTGCCTTTAACTCCTTGTTGTGTCCACCTTACTCAACCTGTGAAAATGGAATTCCAGCCTGTTTTTTCTGCCTGTCAAGCTTGTGACTGTTCATGGGCCTCTGTGGCGTGAGGTCTCGGGCATCACCACTAGAATTGTAGTGAACAGCCATTACTTATGGATGGCCTGGGTGCTCTGCTGTCACCAGAAGTCAAGTCATTCCTGTTTCAGGAACTTCTCGGGGGATTGGAGCTGGAGTGACCTCGGGCCACGTGTAGTCTTTGCTGCTGGAAAGGTAATTAAAAAAGAGAGCTGGCAAGCAGGGCTGTGGCTGGTTCTCAGTCACACAGCAACCACCCTCACGTCCATGCTCGGCTTCTTCCAGGGCAGGGGGAATGTGCACCAGCTTGAGCTTCAGCTCTGTGTGGATTGCTGAATGCTGGGAACTGCCAGCAAAGGTCACCTCCTTGCTCTGCTGAGACAGGAAGGGGCGGTAGGACAGGGAGTTCACACTGTGACTGGTCACAGCCCATCAATCCAACCTGTCCAGATCCCTCTGTAGAGCCCCCCTGTCCTGAAGGAGGTCAGCACCTCCACCCAGCTTAGTGTCACCTGGAGAGAAACACAGCCCAGCCGAGACTTGTGGATTTGTAGCTCCTCTTATCTCAGTGTAGAAGCAGCAGGAGTCAGGTACCACCATGCATGGTAGCACTGCAGGTGTGAGCATGCCTGGGTCTGGTTCCCAAAGATGCTGAATGTTCTGGCTCCCAGGGGCCTCTCTGGGTGCTTTTGTGGCTTAGCAGCCTTTCAGAGAAATCAGCGGAGTGGCAAGCGGCCGATGTGGTGCTGTCTTTGCATGGGCGAGCAGACAGTGGTGTGGGAGGCAAAGCGTGTGTGTGAGTGGGTGCTGGAACCAGCAGCCAGAGCACAGGCAGCTGTCTGGCACCCACCTCCCTGCTGCCCCCGCTCCTCCACCTGAGCGCCAGCGCTGTGGAAGCAGCTGTCTGGCCCTGTAATTAAATCACAGCAACCACACGGCGATGGAGAGCCCATCCTCCCAGCCCACCACACCCCATTGCTTCAGCGATCCTATTAATCGTGAGGGGCATGTGCAGCAAGGCGTGCCGAGCCGGCTGTGTTGAGCCAAGCCGATATGTGAGGCCAGCAAGGGCTCAGGGCTGTAATTTGCACCTCCTGGTATGATTCACCAGGCATGGGATGGAATGGGCTGGTGGGGGACTGACCTTGCGCTACCGCGGTTGCTCTGGCGTTGGGAGTAAACAAATGTTACCGTGGAGGCGTTGATGCTGTTGTAAACAGGCAGAGGGGATACTCGGGTGCTGAATAGATCACACTGAAAACAACAGATGCTGGTTTCAATAAAATAATAGCATTTCCAGGCTTTCTGTAACTTCAAAGAGCTGTGTAGGCCAGAATGAATAAGCTGGTGTTACCGTGGGCTCTTGCAGCACAGCGATAGACCTGTTTCATCACTGGCTTTCAGCTTAGCCCCGGTTCTTCGCTTCAGTTAACAGTAAATGGTGTTGCACAAAGATAGGTTAACAAAAAAATGTTGTACTGGCTTTTCTGAATGAGCAGAACGCATGACAAGAGGTCTGGGTAAGAGGTTTTGGGTCTACAAGTAAAGCCTTTTGTTAATACAAGATCTGTGTCTTGCAGTCCCGTCTTTCAGATCCTCCCTGGGTGCCTGCACCAGATTCTTGCTGCTGAAGCCATCAGAGAGATCTTCACTTTCTTTCCTATGCAGGTGCCGTGTCCTCCCTTCCCTAAATGGTGATGAAGTGACGTAGGAGGCAATCTGAGACCAAAATGAACTCCTTACCCTCACTTTAGTGCTTTGAAAGGTCTCCTGCTCCTTGTGTAGTGCCACCTCTCTCTTCTTGGATTTGTTGCTGAAAGATCTTTTATTGATTTTGATTATTCATCTATTTATTATTAATGTCCTTCAGAAGATGCGACCTGGCTTGTGTGTTGGGCAGCCCTTGTTCTGAGCAAGAGCAGCCTCCAAACCCAACATGCTCGAGTGTTGTCAGGGACCTGTAGATGTCACCTCTTTCCTGGGCTGTGCTTGCTCACCCCTGTGATGGGCTCTGGGTAACCTTCATCCAAATGACTCTTCTTGCCGCTGGAGTAAATGATTCAAAAGTTCTGACTGTGGGATGTTTTTAGATCACAAAGACAAATAACATGGAAATTGCCAGGCACCTTTCCCCTTGCTCCTCTTCAGGTGGTTTTATTTTCTGGACTTATGTTCTTTTTGAGGTTTATCTTCAAAGGGTTTTCAGCAACTTCTCTGCACAGCTATTTTTTTTTTTTCTCCCCCGTGATGTTTCCCTGTGCCAATTAAGTACTGAATTGGCTTCAGAGTTAATTGCCTCTTCCTAGACCCTGCCAGTGGGGACCAGGGGAAGGAGGTTGGTTTTTATCTTTGGCACTGGCGGAGGCTGCTTGGGGAGGGGGTTGAGTCACCTTCCCTGGAGGTGGTTAAGGTGCAGGTGGATGAGGTGCTGAGGGACATGGTTTAGAGACTGGTAGGAATGGTTGGACTCGATGATCCGGTGAGTCTCTTCCAACCTTGTGATTCTGTGATTCTGTTGCTGGTGCCTCTGTCCTGCTGCTGCAGTCACTTCGTTTGCACGTCCTGTTCAGACCTGCAGCTTTTCCTCGGGCCTTGTGAGGTGTTTGGGATGTATTTAGTCTGTCATGCAACGACAGAGTGTTGCAGGGCTCGTGCTCCCTACTCACCTTGTCTGATGTGTTGTGACTGATGCGAGATGCTTGGTTTCTGGGGTGCCTGCTGCTGGTTCTCCAGGGGTGATCATCCTCTGGGACTCTTATCCTGGTCTTCCAACCCAATTTTACATCATATTCTGCCCTGTGACACACAGATTGTCACTTGTTCAAAACCTGCTGATGAGCAAACGTAGGTGTGTTTCCTACGATTGCTCTCTCTGGAATTTCACCTTGGGCAAAATAATTGGTGTGTGTTGCGGTGCTTAACAGAGGCAGCAGCTATCATATGTGACGGATCTGCCAGCTTTCCCAAGAGTCAAAACAACGCTCAGCCAGGGCGAGGTGTTCTCACTTGCTCCCTGGATATAATTCCTCAGCTGCCTCGCTTCAAGGTCAATCGGGTATTTCATGCCTCATAAGTGGCTCGCTTTGTCAAGTGACTGGGAGGTAATGCTGCCCAGACATATCAAATCTCCAATTTCACTGCTTATATTTCTTCTGTGGAGGCAACCTGTGAGTTCTGCTTTGTTTTGTCGCCAGTCTGACTCATGATGTATGCACGCCAGCAGGGTCGGATGCGCTGCCTTGAGGGTGACGGCCCCGAGGCTGTTCTGGGGGAAGCTGTTGCCCACAGACACCGCGTCAGAGACTCATAGAATGTCCTGAGTTGGAGGGACCCACAGGGGCCATCGAGTCCAGCTCCTGTCCCTGCACAGGACACCCCAACACTCATGCTGTGGGGCTGAGGGTGTTGGCCAAACCCTTCTGGAATATTGTCAGGCTGTGCCTGCTGCCCTGGGAGCTGTTCCAGGGCTCCACCGTCCTCTGAGGGGAGAACCTTCTCCTGATGCCCAACCTGACCCTGCCCTGGCACTTTCCTGCAGTTCCCTCAGGTCTGATGGTCATTAGTTTGTTTTTGCCCAGCTCTGATTTCTCTTGAGGGCCTCTTTGCCCTCGAGTACCGACAGCAACCCCCAGTCTCATGTCATCTGCAAACTTAGTTATTAAATCTTCAGGTCCTGCATCCAGGCTGTTTAGAATGATTTTACGCATTCCTACATGCAAAGTTAAGTTTGAGATTTCTTTGTGCATCCTACCTCCCACAGACAAGTAATCAATGTTCGGATCTTATGTTACGAGGAAGAAGAAACTAGATCTCTGGGCTGTGAAGAAAAGCCTGAAAGCAAATGAATGGTTCAAACTACAGAATTCAGTCAGGTGTGAACTCAGAAATAACATTTTGGTCTGAATCGTAGAATCACAGAATTATTTGGGTTAGAAGGGATCTCAAAGCCCATCCAGTTGCTGCCCTCCCTGATCCAGAGCCCCTCCCCAGCTTTTCTGGAGCCCCTTTCAGCACTGGAAGCTGCTCTAAGGTCTCCCTGCAGCCTTCTCTTCTCCAGGCTGAACAACCCCAGCTCTCAGCCTGGCCTCGTACGGGAGGTGCTCCAGCTCTCGGATCATATTTGTATCCTCCTCTGGACTCGCTCCAACAATTCCATCCTTTTCTGCTGTTGGGGACTCCTGGACTGAACGCAGAACCCCAGGTGAGGTCTCACCAGAGCAGAGGGGCAGAATCCCCTCCCTCCCTGCTGCTCCCAGTGCTTTGGCTGCAGCCCAAGCAAAAATATCCTGTGAAGGGAATTGAGGGCCATGCTCTCATTTTATTTCTGCTTAAAATCTTGACTCGTAAATGGGTTCCTATTATGTGCCTTTCAAAAAATTACACGTTTGTAAGATCTGCCTTTTGAAGTTATTGACTCACCAGCCCTGTCACTGAAGCAGAATTGGATCTTGCACCTCCTGATTGTTATCAGCTGTTTCTGGTTGGCTGCAGAGCATGATTGGTATCGATCTTGCAGGAATAAAACTAACAATGCTTTTGGGTTTGGATCTGGAGAGAGATTTATCTCTTCATCTGTAACCATTGGTTTCTATAAAAGAATATATCCAAGTTGGTAAATCCACACTCCAGTTATACATTTTATTATGTTCTACCAATGATTTTCATTGGAAATATTGAGCAAGATACTGGTTTTCTGTTCTACAACTTCCCATTCTGCTCTTTCTGGTAACATTCCCAAAGGCTGATGGATATCGAAAGGGAGGATTCTAGGAGATGGAGAGGGGTGGAATCATTTTACAACCTAGGACCACGCCATCTATCAGAGCTATTTGATGATTTAGATTTTATTGCATATATCTGTGTTGTGTTTGTTTATTGTATTTGGATCAGACACACAGCTATTTAATGAGCGTATCGATTATCAACTTTATAGACCTGTCAGAACAAGAGGAGAGACAGGAATGTAATAAATAAGCATCGGTATTAGTTCACCTTCTGCTATGGTGTTTATTCAGATGGGTTTTTTTGCATTGAACTCAATCCTAAAAGGAGAAAATGGCTCCAGGCCTCTGTAAAAAGCCCCTTCCTGGCTTTTCTGGAGCCCATTTCACCACTGGAAGCTACTCTAAGATCTCCTCAGAGCCTTCTTTTCTCCAGGCTGAACAACCCCAAGTCTCAGCCTGTTTCCTAGCAGAGATGCTTCAGCACTTGGTTCATCTATGTGGCCTCCCCTGGACTCACTCCAACAGCTCCATCACCTTTTTATGTTGGGGACACCAGAGCTGGACACAGATCTCCAGGCAGGTGAAGTCTCACCAAAGCAGAGCAGAGGGGCAGAATCCCCTCCCTCGCAAAGTTGGAGCCAGTGTTTTTCTGTTAGTTTTAATTAAAGAATTACTTTTCTGAATGTTTTTTTCTGGGCAAGTACTGGACCACAGAGCCATCCCTGACCTGTCAGTGTCTGGGAAGATGGGTTTTTGACAGCACATTATGAAAACTGATCACAAAGCAAACTTCATGTTGCGCTAAATGAAAGCGCCTTCAACACATTGTGCTGTTTTGTGATTCAGGTGAACAATCATACAATTGTCAGCGTGTCAGGGATTGTCTGGACGTGTCCTAAATTCTCACTGCTGAAGAGACAGGAATAATGGGAAATAAAGGGAACGCTCACAGTTTTCCAGTGCTCCTTTATACGCTGCATAATGCCAAGAGACACTTCTGATTGTAGACAAATGTGAGGTAAAGGGGGACCTCTGCCTGAAGGAGGCTGAGATAAGAATTTCAAAACACCTCGCTGCATTCTGCATTGCTAATTTTCTCTGTTTATTTATGTGCACAGGGCAAGCTGGTGAGACAAGACAGAGTAATCTGAATAACTTCTCTGAACAGAAAAACATGTGGCGAGGAGCAGTGATGAGAAATAGGTGGGACATTAGCGTGAGAGTTGCAAATGTTACCGAAAGGTTATCTTCAGCTGCTGGTGCAGGCAGTGGAGGTGGCAGCAGAGCTCCCAAAATGAGCGCTTCTGCAGGAGAAGTAATTAAAAAAGTATTCCAAGTTCTTGATTTTTTTGAGCTCTTCCTATGGACTTGGAATCATAGAATTGTTTGGTAGGAAAAGACCTCCAGGGATGGGGCAGCCACCACCTCTCCACCAAGGAAAACCGCACTGACCGAGCTGCATGGCTGCAGCTGAGCACGGAGGTGGTTGTAACACCAGTGGTGGAGCCGTGACTAAAATTTATGAGTTTCTCTGGGAGCTGCTGGTGGTTTTTTTGGTCTCCCAAGGCCACTTCCATTTACAAGGTCACAGCCACATGTGCCTGTGTTTCTGCTTCTCCTCGACATCACCTCTTCCATGTGTTTATTTCTACTGATTTTCAGCAGGATGACGTTTCCCTAGGAAGCAGCAGGTTGCTAGCTGGTGGCCGAGTGTTTAAGACAGATTGGCAGCTGCAGTCTGGGGCTTGGAGCCCCTGATCCAGTGGGAGGTGTCCCTGCCTGTGGCAGGAGTGGGCCTGGATGGGCTTTGAGGTCCCTTCCAACCCAAACCATTCTGCGAGTCTATGAGTTTTTCTCATTCCCTGAGCAGCGTGGTGGAGAAGGTCTCTCTCCTGTGCCCCTTTGCACAAGAATGCTGCCATCCACACAGGGGTTAAAACACTCGGATGCGAGACTGACTCCCAGCCTTAGACCAGGCAGAAGCTTCCCCCTCCTCTGCTTTATTAAAGTTGGTATTTCCTTTTCACACGAGCACATGAAACAAACCCTTTCATTTTTGAGCAAATGGAATGTCAAGTGAAATGATTTGGTGTGGGGATTTTGTTCTGCAGAGAGGAAAAAAAAAATTACAAAGTTTGATCTAGGACTGTTTTTGGGTTTTTTTGTATTTTTTGTATTTTTGTTCTATTTTTTTTGGTTCAGTAGCTGAACCAGAAAACCAATTGTTCCTCCGGCCCCTGCGCAGAGGGTGAATACAGATGCAACCAGAACCGTGTCATTTTAATCTGTGCTTGTGCTTTCGAGGTGGCACTGAACACTCCTTTGAGGTACACAGATGTCTAAATGCTACTTTAAACAGAGGGATAGAAACAAGAGTGTTTGGATAATTTTTATTTGTTCATAGATCATATATAAAAACCAGGCAGAAATCAGATGGTTTAAGATAGGAATTGTGAGATTTCAGCCTGAGAATTTAAATTAGTTTCATGAGCCTTATCTGGCTTGATTGTGGTAACACGCATGGCTTAGCTCACCACATAAGTGGTCGATAGGCTCTGAAATGAGGTGTTTCTGCAAAAATATTGTTTCTTTTAGGTCTGTGCCACAGAGCACAGGGACCAGGCTTGGATCCTGACCCTGCCTGCTGTGTTTGGAGCCCTGAGTGGGACCCTGGCGAGGTGAAGGATGGCGATGTTGAAAAGCTGCTTAGGTGGGATTACGCGGAGAATGGATGTGCTGAAGACAAGTGTGTTTTGGGTAATGGTTAAACTAAAGCTGGGAGCAGTGTGGGGTCATGGATTAGGAGTTGGTTTCCCAGGCAGGATCAGGGTTGGCCTCGTATAGATTTTCGTAGAATCCCTAGGTTGGAGAAGACCTTTAAGATCATTGAGTCCAACTGCTCCTGTCCACTACTAAATCATATCCCTAAGCACCTCATCTACTTGTCTTTTAAATACCTCCAGGAATGGGGACTGAACCACCTCCCTGGGCAGCTTCCTCGATCGATGAAAACCCTTTCAGTGAAGTTTATTCTTCATGTGCGAGGTGTCCCTGCCCATGGCAGGGGTGGCACTGGATGGGCTTTGAGGTCTCTTCCAACCCAAATCATTCTGTGATGCTATGATTACTGACTAACTGAACCAGGAAAAAATAAAATCTCCCTCTTAAAAATGCGCAGTGTATTTCAGAATAAGGCTGTGTCATTGCTAATGCCTTAAAAACCCTGTTAGTGACTCACGGGTAGCCTCCATTAAAATATTAAATGATACAGCCTGTCTAAAAGTCGCTAGGAGTGAGGAATTAACTCTGAGTGTTTGGCTGGGTCATTGTGATGGTGGTTCTGGTGGTGGCTCATGAAACCCGATACCTCCACCGGCTTCTGAGTTGCAGCCGTCCAGCTCCCGCGCACACAAAAAGTCAAATTTCAACGTTTCCAAAACTCTGAGCCCCTGGGAATTTGACCGGGCTCAGTGAGTTCATAAGTTGGCATCTGTTGTTCCTAATTATTCCATAATAATTAGCGATGCAAATCCCGCTTGGGGAGGATCTTCCCTGTGCTCCTAGAAAGGAACAGCAGAAGACGGAGCCCTCGGAGCTGAGGTTCAGTGCTCAGCGAGATGATTATGCAGTTGGGTTGGTGAGGATTAGGAGGAGTGAGCCAGCTGCCTCTGCCACTCCTGATAGCTCAAAAAAAATTGGTATTTTCTACTCAGTATGATTTGTCAGGACAAAATGCAAAGTATTATCTTATGCATCAGTGATTTACAGCTGAGAGAGTCTATCTAGAATAAATAAATTATCATTTTTGGTTTTAAATACCCAGCTCCCCCTCAACATGTTGAATCTCTTACCATTACAGGAGCTAATTAGAGTGATTTTGGATGAGATTCATTTCCAGTTGGTTGACAAAATTCCTCTTCTAGTTCTGTTCTTGAGCTGCAGGAAAGCTGGGGAGGGATTTGTTACGAGGGCCTGGAGTGACGGGATGGGGGGGAATGGCTTTAAATTGAAAAGGGGAAGACTTAGATAGAGTGGACATTGGGAAGAAATTCTTCACGCTGAGGGTGTGGAGACCCTGGAACAGGTTTCCCAGGGAAGTCGTGGCTGCCCCATCCCTGGAGGGGTTCAAGGCCAGGCTGGATGGGGCTTGGAGCCCCTGATCTAGTGGGAGGTGACCCTGCCCATGGCAGGGATGGGACTGGATGGGCTTTAAGTGCTTTGGCTGCTGCTTCTGTTCGGCACCTCTCGTTTTGCCCTGTAATTTCACTCAGTACTCGGGGAATCCAGACAATAAACGCCGTTCAAACTTTTAGTGGGAAATAACAGAGGCAATTCACTGAGTCGGCATTTTTAGACAGAAGCAAAATGTGCTCAGGAAATCCCTGACCTGAGCTAAACCTCACCAGAGTTTTTGGGCAGCGTATAAATTTCTCTCGCTGCAGAGTTGTAAATCATCATTTTTACGATGGACGTTGAAAAATTTTGCTCTCCTGATGCAGAAACAGCACTGCCATTTCTTCCAATTAATTTTCATCAGCTTTCTCACAGTAATTGCTGGTTTGGATCTCCTGCACCCTAAATTCCTGTGCATATTTCCTTGGTTTCTGTCTGGGGGGATTGGTTGTTTTTGCTTGGAGGTTTGGGGTTTTTAATTTTGTTTTGTTAGAAGCTATTTTTTTCTGCTCTTACAACCAAAGAGACAGAACTTCTAACCCTGGTTGAGCTGTAAGGTTGAACCTGTAGTACAAAGAACAAATGCCAACTCTCCCCATGGATTTTTCAGCCAATTTGAGCCAATGTCACCAATTTGGTGAAAGGTTTAGAGTGGAAATCACTGGGTCTGTTCAGCGTGGAGAAGAGGAGGCTGAGGGGAGACCTCATTGTGCTCTGCGGCTTCCTCAATACANCCCTGTGGGTCCCTCCAACTCAGGGATGTTCTACCCTTCTATGAATCCACGTCTTAGCAGACTGATGTTCTATTGCCACATACAACACCTGCAGTTTCCCTCTTTTCACCGTTCTTGCTTGGTGCTGGCTCTTTTGGTTGTGTAATTAACTGCAGAGGTATTTCTTTCCAGGGGCTTTTTCTTTCCTGGTCCTTGGTGGAGCCTTCGCTCTCCCCTGCTGTCGCTGCAGTAACGTGCACTTCCACAATTAACCATTAAGTGGGGATGTAAATTAAGCTGCTGGACGAGCAGATAAATGAAACTGTCACATGTATAATTGCTAGGCAAAGCGGCTACAATTTTAGCTGTTTTCATTGCCTTATTATTGCAGCTTTCTATTGCTAAAATAATAAATCATTGTTTGGGTAGTGAGAGGTCTGTACTGTATGAGTGTGAGGGAGAGATGCTGGATGTGCAGTGAGGGGGTGCCAGGGGGTTTTTAAGCAGGAGTTTTGTATAGCAGAGCTTTGGCAAGGGCCCAGGTCCATTGTGTGTTAGAAAAGTCGTGTAAATGGGAGGCAGAGCTGGGCCAGGTGCTTTGCTGGTGTGGATGGACAGGGGGCTTCAGGGAGACACTGAGAGCAGAGCGTGGGGTGCAGACAGGCTGTGGAGGCACCAAGCTGCTGATCTACCAGCGTCTGTTCCCTGCTTGTGTCCGAGAGGGGAGACATGCTCTGTCTTCTCTCCTCAACCTCTTTGAGCTATCGTAAAATCATTAAGTTGTGCCAGTGTCTATGTGCTTTTTGAACCTCTCCAGGGATGGAGACTCCCCCACTGCCCTGGGCAGCCTCGGCCAGGGCTTCACCACTGTCAGTGAAAAAATGCTTCCCAATATCCAATCGAACCCTCCTGTGACATGTGCTCAAAAATCTCACTGTGTGCATGTGCGTGTAGTTCAGTCAGTGGTTTGCATCAGGACGTCAGGCAGCCCCATGATATAAAACACAGCAACAAACCTTTAAAAGGTATTGGCAAGCTTTCATTCTTTCCCCTAAAGTANTTAAAAGGTATTGGCAAGCTTTCATTCTTTCCCCTAAAGTAATTATTCCATAATATTTGTTTCTGCTTAAAAGAAAGCAAAGGTGTATTTGATAATTTCCTTTCTTGTATGACATCCAAGACAGTTATTTGTACGCTGGGTGACTGGAACAAATATCTTACTCTGAAGTGAAACAGGAGCAGTTTGGTACCTGCTTTTGATGCGTTTTTCAGCTTGCTCTGCGTAACTGTAGCCGACCCGTTGCTGCACAGGTATTTGGAGCGCCCAGCAGACCTTGGTGCACTGCGATTAGTTAAAACTTCCATTTGGGGAAGACCCAAGATTAGAAATTCAAGTTTTATTAACTGTGCCTACAGCAGAAAGTCACTGGAGTTTCAAATAGGTCTCAAGAGCCCAAGAAGCCATAAATCATTCAAGCTCATTAGAAAGTCGCTTAAACTCCTTTGTTTACTATCCTAACATTCTCTGTTTTGCAGTATTTCAGCCTTTTTATAAGACCCCACAATTGCTTATTGTTCTGAAAAACAAATGCAGATCTTTGTAGTTGTTTGGTCTGCTTTTGTGGAGGAAGCTTTTGAGATCTCACGTGAAGGGTGTATGTTACACGCTTAAAAATTGAAAACACCAGATTTAGGTGTTCTTTTCAAGGTTTCTGAGGATATTCAATCCAGTGGGAGGCGTCCCTGCTCATGGCAGGGGTGGGACTGGATGGGCTTGGAGGTCCCTTCCAACTCAAACCATTCTATGATTCTATTCTAGGCCAGTGATGGAATCCCATCACATTAGTAAGTTATGTCACGATAAGGAGCCTCTGGTGCATCACTCAAACATGCCATCTGCTTCTAAAATACTGACCGCAGTGCTTCTCTTTACCCTGATCCCTACTGACAAAGGAGCTCTACCCTGGACTGAAATTCCTCCCTTTAATTGGAGAATATTGCATTCTGTCGACTCTGAACAGGTCCATCACAGTTGCGGATCCAATTCAATGCAAGCGAGGGTTTTGGTCTTTGTACCATTTTCCAATATTGCAATTTCCCCAGCAATATTAGCAGACGAAGCTAAAGCAATTTTAGCTATTCCTTGGTGGCATCCTCTGGGCTGCTTTCAGCTCTTGTTGCGATGCTAACGCATCCTCCCCACTGCTCTGCGCCTGCAACCTCGCCCCAACGGGGACTCAGATTGCTGCCCTCACAGCAGATCATTTCCTGATCGCGTTTCTCATATTAAGGGATCCGTGTATGCAGTGAGAGACTGAAGTGCAATGATTACTTTACAATTTAGCTTTGTCTAGTTGTCTATTAGTCAGTTGTGCCATATTTCAAGATGTTTTAGCTTTGATGAGGAAAAG
>WAAB01016774.1:42966-136709 GCA_013389865.1 Piaya cayana | reverse complement strand
TTTTTTTTGGTTGTTCGAATGGAAATCCAATGCGTTACTTGTGAAGAAGCAAGAGCTGTTTGTGAAGGGGTGCTCTGTTCTAAGCACAGTTAGCCTATTTTTTTCTGTTGTGCTTTTCTTTCCCACATTGCTTCAGTGCTCTACAGGGTTTGGATTTATCCTCTGTTGCGCTATTTCTAGCATCTGTGCACAACACAAAATAGTAAAGTTGTTCTTTAGTAGCAGTGGACCTGAACCGAATACTATTGGGGGAACTTTTCCTGTAATTGGCTGTAAGCTTGGACCTGTGGAGCATGTGTTCCATCTCCTGATAAAGATTGCCTATGAAACTCGTCTCTTATAGTGGAATGTTTTATCATAAAATATACCCTAAAATGTAATTACTGAAAAGTGGTTAGAATTAAATAAAATTACATTTTCAGAATTTAAGAAGTTACTCTTTCTTCTGCTTTTCTCTGCAGCCTACCTGCATTTCAAAGACCTATCTTTAGCTTGTGTTTAGTAACTTTCCAACAGTGGTGACCTTGCTTCAGGGTGAAAATGACCTTTTTTTTGTTTCTTTCCTGCAATAGGAATGATGTACGCAACAGTGTCTAGAGGGAGATGTTTATCTTGCAGTTTATTCTAAGGATCATTAGATCTGGGGATCTGGCAGGGCTGTGTTGGAAACAAGATCTATATCCCACAAAGTTCTTATTGAGTATGTCCTTGTTAAATCTTACAGTGATATCGCCTGTTCATCTGACACACTTATCTGATCATACGTCAATGGATCTCTTTGAAGAAAGTTTTTACTTAAACAGGTAGAACCTACTTTCCTATTCCTAGGAAAGAAAAAAAGGATATTATATGCTGCTTAGACTCTTGTTTTACTTCTCATTAAAATTCTAGCAGTATTAGTGTGGGACAGTGCAGAGAAGGCACCAGCAGTCATTTATTCTTAATCAGCTGTATTCACTGGATGTGATTTCATTTTGTTGAACAGCACCAGCCTGTCTGTGGTTGTTTTCAAACTGTTTTTAACCCCTTTGAAGCTGATGACTAGTTAGTGATACTGAGAACTGGAGAGAAGACACACCCAATAGAGGAATAGAGGAGAAGGTTCAGCAACAATTATAACACCAGTGTTATAATTCTTTCCCAGTAATGCAAGATAGAACCAAATATGGTTCATAAATCACTGAGAAATTATTTAAAATGTCAAACATGATCATTTGGTGGTGAATTCATAGCTAGAGGATGAGGTTCTCAAGGCCTGGAACAGTAAGATTTTAGGCCTTTCTTTAGTGTCCTTCACTGTAGGTTTGTTCTGACTACAGATGGCAAGATTACTAGAATTCTAGTTCAAGACCTATGACCTTAGACTTACCAGGATATATCGCTGTAGTACACTGGCTTGGTTTTAAGTATGGAGATTGACATAAGCAGACTTCTATCTACCTGAGTTCTGAGCATTTATAGGTAAGGCATCTTCTTCCTACCTGTCATGCATTTCTGTTTTCATGCCTTGCATGTCACAGATCAACTCAGTATAAGGGAGTGGTTTAGGACCTGTTAAGTATTTTTTAGACCTCATTAGACTTCAAACCAGTATAACTTCATATTTATATTAGGGTAATTAAGCACCTGCAAGTACCTACATGTAAGATTTTGCAGGTTTGTGTTTTGATCAGTTATTGAACCAACATGCCATTTACATAAATTAACCGCAACTGGTTTTGTTTCTAATCTGCATGTTCTCATACCAAATGTAGGTTAATATTTTTGAGTTATTAAGTAGAAAAGGAAGACGTGTCATGATTGCCTTGTTAGCATTTCTCTGTTTGCCTGACTCTGCCAGCACTATCAAAGCAAGAGCCTGATATTTGGAATGCTTGTGGTTTATTAACTTAAAAAGAATTAACGTGCACATGGTTTGAGGACTGCACAGTTTAAAATTTTAAAATTAGATCCCAAACCTCACAACCATGTAAATGTCTGAGTATTTTTAATTAAAGTTTTCAGTCCAGAGGAAAAAAAAGTGCTACAACACATAACAAATAACACACTGACTTTTCCACATCTAGGGGGCTTGTGGGAGCACATCATGTGAATTATGCCAATTTAAAGAAATTGTACGTCAGGCAGCCTGGAAAAATTGAGAGAGGTGGTAAATATTACAGGAGAAGGTTATTCTTTATGGCAGTGAGCCACTCAGAAGGTGCACAAAGGTTTTGCATAGGTATATTTTCCTCCTTAGCTGCTTGCTAGGAGCAGAGGCTGGAAAAGCATTAGCATCAGCACTCACAATGGCCATTTAATAAACTACTTTGATGCTTTAAGGGTCAATGGTGCCAGAATGATCATGTATTCATGGATACATATGCTACACAGCTGTTACGGAGAGCTACTTGACTGAGTTTGCTGCTGTCTGTGGGAAGTTATATGTGCTTCTGCTTCCAGCTATCACCTGCCCTAATATGTATTTTCTGCATCTTTCTGGACTTTTCTTGTGGGTAGAGGCTTGTATTTCATCCTTATGAAGGATTTCTGAGTGATACATCATTGCATGTGGTTGTGAGACACCTTGCCTATGTGGGTTCTGTAGGCTTGTTCTTGTGGCCATGTTAAGGACAGGTCCTATTTCAGATGGACTAAAAAGCTGTCCAGCCATTTATATACTGGGCAAACAAATCCTTTTTTTCCATGTTAGTATTTGTTGTATTACTATGCCACTTAAGACACACTGGCACAGTGAGGATTACAAGCTATGTGATATTGTACGCATGCCTACAAAACAATTCATTTTTTGATCCAGGGATACCAAATATTCTATGGTAGTTCTTTGAGTTTATTATGTATGACCTTGCTTGCTTCTTCTGAGGAATATGGAACAGTTGTCATCTTTTGTTCTCGTGCTCATCTTCATTTCAGGTAGCAGTACGCAAGAAAATATCTTTTCTCCTTTCCAAAGTGTCATGGTGATCAACTTAAATGTTCTTATCTCTTCTTGAATCAATAGCAGTTCTAGCTTGATCTATGCACTTCACTTCTGTTTGGACATTTAAATGCTACCTGGATTCTAGCACTGCTGAGCAAAGAGACTGCATGCGGTAGCTCTGTATGAGTTGGGACTTTATTCTCATTTCTTAATGGAGGAAATTATAGGTACCTGCAGCAGTGGAATATGGGAGTTTGCTTTAATATGGTTCTGACTATAAACCAAAATGTAATACCACCATTGTTAAATAAGATCCCCTGCAGGTCAAAAGGCCTGTGTTGAAAAGCATGTTCCTTAGCTTAGTTCTAAACCTACACTTGATTTTCATTTATTCTGAGAGGCCCTTTGAGAACAGACTGTAAATTCATGTACACGTACTTATTTTTATCAATACTTGAAAGAGAACTAGTCAATCTCTCTGTTGTGAGACAATTTCTGGAGACAGTAAAGAAATCAGTTGCTCTGCTCTTAACTTCTGTAAGCTGACATTTCAAATGAAGCCAAATTCCTTAGTTTAAAAAGTGTTTTATTACATTAATTAAATGGCTTGTTGGAGATGCCACATTGTTGGATACCACAGCAGGTAACAACAAATAAATAATGACGTGAAAGAGGGAAAGCAATGGCAATGGAAGGGGAGGCTCTGAAAAGGGGGGAGGAAGAAAGACTGTGTTTAGGCACCAGGAGAAAAGTGGGGCTTTTATTTTGTAAATATCTGCCTGTCATCCAGTTCCAAATGAGCTGAGGATTCTTCTACTGTTCAACCAGTGTGAAATTAAAAGGAAACCAGCAACAAACAGAATGGAAGAAGCTGTTTTTTCAGGTTCCCAGTCATAAAAATACCAAACTGATGGCCTAAGAAGACCATCCTTCTGCGTTAATATTAGGCTTTCCTAGGTACCCCATGTGTTGGGCAGACAATGCTAAATGAAGATATTACCTCTTTCCTGAAAGCATTAAAAATATAGACATGGAACAGAAATATGCAAACCCAGCATGTGTGCATGCTTTTTCTCTGTAACCCCCTGAAGAAATAGACTGACTCATTATAATTTCTGCTTTACTTGATGCGGAAATATACTGCAACCAGCTTCATTTGATCGTGAGTCCTTAAACAGGGGACAGGTCTTAAACTACAGTTTCCTCAAAATATGTTAGGGAATTACTTAAGTAGCTATCTGTTAATTACTATAGGGTAGGCTAAGATTGATTTAGAAAGAATGCTTTTGCAGAACAGAACTATTTTTACCTAGAGTGCAGATGTTACCACTCCTATACTTCTGTGGAGGGGAAAATAATCCCCAGCCACAATGGGAAGGGAGCCTAGCTTCAGTATCTTAACTTGAAGTGTGACCAAGAGAAATAAAGCAGAATGAAAGCGCAAAGTGCAATGAAATGCCACTGGACTTGAGCACAGTTTGAATAGCCAGGTTGCTCTCACAGTAACTATAGATACCTCATTTAATACACAGTCCAGCCAATCCATTTACCTCCTCCTGCTCCTGCCTTGTAGCTCTTGCAGTGTCAACAATCTCAATGTTACAGCAGTTACTAGTTCCTCATGTTTTGTCTCTTTCCTAACACAAGGCTTTTTAGTGGTAGTTACTGTGAAACTTTTGTGGTGTTACAGGCTAAAGTAATACAGCAAACAGCAAAAGTACCTTAGGAGCAAGGGTAGGATTTGGATTCAGGCTTGAGCCAAGGTGCTCTCTGCAGCAGATCTCAACACTAAGCATGGATTTTAGAAGTTTACATTTATAAAGGAACATGTGATGACATAAATCACATTAGTTTGGGATAAAGCTGCCTTCTAGAAAGCAACCCGTTATACTGGCATAATTGCAGTCTGACGTTAAATCAATCTGAGCTCTTTTAAGTATTATTTGACGTGCTTGTTTAATATTATGCCACTTGTAAAGCTGGAAGAAACTGCTGCCTGTTAGTGGTCACTTATAAAAAAACCTACGCCCAAGTAATGAATGCATTATGTAAGCAGCTTATACATATTAACATCAGGCTCTGACCTGAAGTATGGAAATGCTAATCCATATATTTAGTTTTGCCATGTAAAATTATTCTCTGGCTGCATATAATCAGGCTCAAATTAAGAACTGACTTGTAATCTGTGTGATGCACTACTTAATTTTGTATGATAAGGCTGTGCATTTTCTGAAAAAAAAAAAAAGTAGTCGAGTCCCAAGTTTCCTGTCTAAGCATGTGAAAGGAGAAGGGATGGTAAGTCTGCTTTCATCACTTCAGCTAGGAGTGTGTTGAATGGGAATGCATGAACTAACTACACCTTTCACTGCAGTGTTACTAAAAGGCAAAGTTCAGCACTGTAACTTCCAAAGCAGAAATTATTTGCACCCAGTTCGAAGAATATCTGATACTTGTTTTCCCAAATATGCTTTCCAGGGTTTCACCAGGCTGTTCATGTTCACAAGGAGTTTGTTCGTCCTAGAGTCCTCCTGGCCTGCTATGAGATAGTCAATACCTAGTTTAAAAAAAAGAATAGGAAAAACATCAGTCAATAAATAGAAGAGAGCATAACTAAATGCAGAATTTCTCTGTTTCATAAGAATCTGACATGCAGCATCTTAGCCAGCCTCATCCAGTTTATGTATGTTATATTAAAACATACTTTCACATACATAATGCCAGTGCTGACTCCTGGGCACACAGGTTCAATGTTGTCGTATGTTTATGCTCAGTAATTACAACTACAAATTGGTTTAGCTGAAGTGATTTTATTTAAAAGATGTTTTTTCTAACTAGTAAAGATTTTCCTGTCTTACTTGGTGTGAAATTAAATGAATTTGTTGCTATGATCTCCATCCATTATTAGTTTCCAATATGCTGCAGGTTGTCATCTTTAGGCTTTGATGTAGCAAACCACTGAATGCAGCAGAATTTACAGCAGAAGGAAGAAGGCAGACTTACTTTTCCTTTTCTTGAAACCATTACAAAGGCATAAAAGAAGTTAATCTCTCTCCCCTTCCAATATTTTCATAATAATTTCTAGTTTTTCCAAAAAGGAGTAAAGCATGATGTGACAGAATGAGGAAGAAAACTCTTTGGACGTAAAAATACAGGGATTATTTTACTCTCACAAACATTCTTCTAGTCACAAATATTCTGTAAGACTAAATAAGGTCACTGAAAATACCTGCAGGATCTTTGGGCTTTTTGGTAAAACTTTGTTCTCTAATAAGAAAAAGCTCCATCTTTGGTGTGGGTCTTTGGTGACCCTGGAAAGACTGAAGCGTTGAGTAGCCAAAGCTAATGTTCATAATGAATTGTCACCGCCGTTTACAGGGGAAGAAAAATACCTGGGAAGTATTTTGTCCTTACCAGGATTGAGAATGGGACATGTACATCCCCTGTTGGTCCAGGATTCTGGGTAAATGCTTCTGTTGCTCCGAGCAATTTTCACCTTTCCTGACTTCAAGACCTTCTTCACTTTCACAACAACTTCTGCATGAGTCCCTTTGTCATGAGCTGAAAGGATTCTTGCTTTTATTACTGCCAGAAAACATAATAGATAGAGACCAACAGTGAATTTCTAAATTTTTGGTTTATGTTGCTAAAAGGTAAAATTTTAACACCTTGAAAGAAGACTTGTAGTTGCCATGACAGATTTATGTTCTGTTAGTAGGAAGCTGTAACTTTTTGGCAAGGTAGTCTCATCTAGGTGGGCCCCATAAACAGGCTTTTTTTGTGTCATGACACAAGCACATCAAACCTTTGGATCCCAGAGCTTTCCTTTCTTGTTTCATATGATGGTATGAACCAGGTGCTCATAAACCACAGTATTAATACAGTCTTGGTAAACGAGCATGGACATTCAAACTTGCATAATGAGGACTAAAACAATAGCAGTTTAGATACAAAGGTTTTACTCTTGATGTAGATGCCAGCCATTCCACTGAATTACAGTTCTAGCACTCCTGCTATTAATAGGGAAGCTAACTGGGTGGAAAGGAGACACCATGGAACTTTGCATGAAAAATGCTATTCAATTCTGATCAGAAGTTGGACATGTCACTAGTCAAAAAAAGCAGAAGAAATCTTGCCTCTTATTTAATGACTTAGCCAGTCCTGTCATTTTTCATAGCTACCAGCTAATAACATGCATAGAGAGAACACGGTGAAATTATCATACCTTGAGGGCACGTCATCCACTTACCATAAGCATATTTCATTTGGCAGAAGTCACTGACACTTCCAAGCACCTTTTCTTTGCACACACACTTTTCTAGCAGGAAAACCACAGAACACAAAGGGTTGGACAAGAGCCATGACATGAGAGAGAAAAGCAAATGATACTCAGTTTTAAAGTTATGCATATATAGCTCCCATAATCTGGATGGACCTTAGAGTATGTTTGAGAGTGAGGTCACTTATCTGCAGATCTGTTTCTTCTCAGATGGTACAATAATTGTTCTGAAATCTGAACACTACTTTCAGAGAAAATGCAAACCTCATGGAGTCTATTGTACGGTTAATAAACTGATACTAATAGAGAGATTTGTAAGAATCAGATGCAGATGTAAATCATGTAAGTAATAATACCCTTATTCAATCTTGTAAGATAAGAAATACTGATCCTTGCTGGCATTAAGGTAACACCCCTCTAAGAAAAGGCAAGATACGCAATAGGTGACACTATTGTTTCTGGTGGTTACAAAGCCATTGATGCTGGTAAGTGCTGGCCTTTATACATAGCAAGCAAAACTCGGACTAAGTATTAAAGTCTCCATTTCATTCTATGAGCCTACTTACTTTCTAACTTTAGCTGGACAGTTACAGTACTTTCTCTCCTCAGCTGTTGTGCACCAGTGATATCTCACTCTTGCATTTCACCCCAGAAGTGGTACACTTCGATGATGCCTGACACCATCTTTTTACAAATATAATTGGAATTTGTGAACAGCAACTTAATGCCTGAGAAGGATCTGCATAAAAACATAAGCCTTATGGATATAATTGTGACAACAAAAGGGGAATATATTTTCTGCACAATCTTATTTTTGAATTACCAATTTCCCAAACCAAAGTGGGATATAACCGTTGGCTTGGAAAATTACAATGTAAAAATAATGATAACCTATATAGTTCAGATTAGCAGATATTGCCAGCAGATGGGGGACAGACAATCTAGAGATGAATAGGGAAATGTAAGTTAGGGTGGAGAGAAGGAAAAACTGGCACTGAGTGAAGTTACTAAATGTTCCCAGACTCTATGCTGTACCTGGGTGCCTCAGTGCAGAAAACCCCTGCTCATGGTCATTCCATTTCCACTCCTCTTCACTCTCATTGGTTGGTGTTTGCACAAGGTCAGGGATTCGACCCCCAATGGGGATATTAAAGAATGGCTCGTTTTCATAGCTGGGGGACACATAAAACAGAAGACTTGGTTAGGACAGGAGATGGGTGGGAAGCAGGTGTTTGTAGCCTGTGGCTCTATCCAGACAGGTGAGCTTGCTTTCTCCAGGTAGGGAGTGCGAATAAGGACAAGGTTTTGTGCCATTATAGAGCAATCACAAGATCTAGGCTTTTACTTAGACCTTATCACTGCTTAGCCTTTTAAAAAGTAGCTATGCATTGGGTCTTTTTTTGGATTTTGTGACCACTTATTGATGTCATTAGAACTGTGGACAGCTGCAGGATCCATAAAACTGCACTCAGCAAATTGTAGGATTTTTGTGCTGATTAATGCATGTTTGGGGTACAGATGCCTGCTTTCTGGAAACAAGAGGGAGACCTTGTAATTCATTTTACCCTGGGCACAGATGAGCGGCAAGCTCTCCAGACTCTTCCATCTATTTCCAAGTATTTGAAAACACTATACGTATTTCATAGAATGGTTTTGGTTGGAAGGGACCTGAAAGACCACTCAGTTCCAACCCCACTGCTGTAGACAGGGACACCTTCCACTAGACTAGGTTGCTCATAGCCTCACCTAACCTGGCCTTGAACACTTCCATAGCCTTGTGGAGATGCCTATTATTACTGCAAAAAAATCATAATTTCAGGATTGCCTTGGATAATGCAATGGACTGTGCCAGCCACCAAATGGAGTCTAAAAACCCTTTTATGATCTGCAACCACCTTTTCAAGTGATTGTGCACCCTCCAGCATCCTCCAATTACTGTCCTTGTGGCACTATTTCAATTAATTTCACAGAATCCCATCTCAAAGTGAATCCAAAGGGCTTCTTTACCTATTGAAGCAGTTTCCAGTATGCTGGTCGCAGTCTCTGGCACAGTCACAAGGGCGACAGCCATTTTCTCCAAAATCCCAGTAACCCATGAGACATCTATCACAGTAGGGACCCGCCACTCCTGGCTTGCAGTAGCAGAATCCCGTCTTGGGATGGCATCGCCAGCTTCGGCTGAAAGTTGCGTTGACTGAGCCCATTGGCTGGCAGGCACAAGCTACAGAGATATGGTAAAAGGTGACAGATTATGTTCCCGGGTGTCATCTGGTTAAGTGACATTTTTAGAAGGCTGATAAACTCATGCCCTCTTCCCTACTCTCAGTAGTTTTAGGTCAGAACTTGTAAACATTGCTTTGGCAGCCTACATTTGCACTATTATTTTGGTTTATTTTTAGCTCATTAAGTACATCAAAACAAATACAACTAGGACTTATTTATGTGTATAATTGAGTTCTTCTGTACTACACAAATCTGGAACATGTGAGGCTTTGAAGTGGTGGAAGGAAGCCTCCACTGTGTGCTCATTTTTTAACTGTTTCACAAAAACATTCACTAGCATGGACAAGGTAAAAAACAGCTATTGCTTATGTTGTCTTCCCTGTAAACATAGAAATCACAGGACTCCTGCTTCTTCTGGGGCTAGATGTGGTTTATACAGGTGATTCAGATGACCTGAAAACATACCCACTCATTTCTGATATTCAAACAAGTTTGATTAAAATGAGAACTGAGCTGAACTCCAAGGCTTCATATATCAGCTCTTTTTTGTATTAACAAAGCAGTGTGCCCTGGCTTTTGCTCCTAGCAGAGACTGAAAAGGAAATGCATCACTCCATCCATCTGGAAGAGGGCAGAACTAAAAATCTTGTGGCTAAGACCCACTTTGACAGAGATTTTCAGTTAAATGTTGGACACATAAGGTGTTTAGACAGCTTGGATCAGGGGCCAGCCTTTTGGATGCTTATCTGAAGCAAACATGATCTCCAAAGTTTTTGAAGTTTGCCCATCATTGCTTCTAATCAAACTACTTTTCTTCCTGAGCTCATAGATAAGAGACCAAATGAACACTCTGATTCCACACATCATTTTCCAAAGGGAATGGGCAAGTATATGACTATAAAGAGCATTAAGTTTAGAAGGGACAGAATCCCTTTCATCTGCAACCTTGTATCTGATGCTCTAGAAATGAAAATATCTTTTGAAAATAGTACGAGAAAATAGGTTGAGCAATTTTTTTAAAGGGCATTTCTCTTATGATCTGCTTACAATATAGTTAGTTTTTTTCACCATGTTCTGTGTTCTTTATGACAATATTTTTAATAATATTATTACACTCTGCAGTAGATGGATCTCAGTCCGTTGTTTTCAAGGGACACTAGCACAATAGCCTAAGGACAGAAAATAAGCGTGCTGTCATGGGCAATGTACTCAACACAATGAGCTGGTTGGCGGATGGCAGCAGGCTCGCCTGTTTGCCACAAAGCAGTCTTGACTTTGGGAGCAAACCCAGGGATTTTGCTGTCAGTTCTGGAGTGCAGGTGTAACAATGAAACGCTCATTAGCACTGACAGTTTTGAAGGCAAGTTCTGATTTGCTGCTCAACTTGAACTGTTTTCTTCCAGATTTTTGTAGGGACAACTACATCATCCTAAAAGAGGAGACATTAGTTTTTTTCATCACTGAAAAAAATTGATATCATAGATTAGAGGATAAAGAGGGGAAACATACGCTTCCTTTCCTGGAGACAGGTCTGAGCCAGAAGAAGAGGTTGCCAACATCTGGGTTGGCTTGAATCCAGGTTTCTCATTTCACCGTAGTATCTCTGTATGTAGGATCTATTTGTGGAGTTTCTACCTGATATTTCTTATATTTCTGCAACTTCTGGGTCCATCTTTATTGCCAGTTTGCAGGTTTCGTCAGTTAGGATCACATAACAGTTGGACAAATCATTAGACTACCTATCACCAACCGAGACTAGGTCTGGATTCAGGAAGATGGGGACTTCTCTGATCTTATCCCTAAGGGAAGGTATTACAGGACAGTGACTGACAACATTAGCAGAGCTGATGAGGAAGCAGGAAAAAAAAGTGCCTTCCTCCTCCCCTCTTATTTGGGGGCTACAGTTCAGGAAAACTGATATTCCCAAATGAAATGTGGGGCATATTGCCTTGTTAGAAACTCAGACAGCTTCTGGTGGATCAGAAAGCAAGCTGAATTAATAAATGTACAACACTTTCAGATGAGTTACACAAGTGGCTTGCAAACGCTTTACTCAGTCTGTGTTTGTTTAGCGTTTCAGCTTGGGTGTGTACATTGTCTGGCTTCCAGAGTATTACAGCCAAAATCCCAGTTGTGCATCTAAGGTAACTCCCAAAATAAGAGCCCACATGTCACATGCTGAAGGGGCAGCTGCTGATGACTGGGTTTTATCTATTTAATAGTACCACAGATTTGCAGTTAAATCTCATGATTAAAGAAACATAAAAGCAAGTTTCCAAAACCTCACCCTTTTACATTTCCCCCTATTTGATAACACAGCATCTTTCCCTGCTGATTTTTGTTTCTTTTCTCTTGGCAAACCCTAGTTTTCTCTCCATCCTCCTCCCTGTCTAACAAAACACCAGCCGACGTGACAATGGCCTTGTTTGTCAAAGGCATCATCAATTATGTTAGGGACGTTGTGCAGACCGTTCTGGTTCAGAGATGGCTGGTTTATCTGGGTTCTCCTCTTGACAGCAGTGTAATGAAAAATTTCATCATTGTACTTTAGAACTGGCTATCAGTCATGAAGTATCACAAAGCATCCTCTTGCCTTTTACTCTCACTCCTATAACTAAGTTGGTTTTGTCAGAAACTACTGTAAAAAGGAGACAAGGAATAATGAAAAATGAATAATTCATACAGCAGTCTCCAGTCAAGTCCTCAATAAATCTGTCTGCCCTCAGCACAGCTGTCCTTTCCATGCAATTAGACACAAATGTAAAATATAATATTGGTTGTAACAATATAGTCCCAACTTACAGGAAAACAGCAAGTACTCCAAGTATTTCAGTGGACTTCAAGGTATCTTGCCTTAAACTTCTGCCTAATAATATTGCACGAGATATAGCTATGAGCAGATTCTGGCTATTTGATGAAAACCAGGCAAAATTAAAAATCAAACAAAGCTTTTTGAAACCGAAATATACACATGTGCATCTTCTTTGGAGCGTGTGACCAAATCAGAGCAATTTTTAAAGCATGTCAGATGTGGGGATTGACTGAGCCACTGATGTTTCTTAAATGAAGGAAATAAGATAGACAGCTGTGTGTGTGGTCAGGGCTGATTAAGACAGACTTTGAACCAAGATGTGATCAGGCCTTTGTGATATTACAATTAGGAGTTCACTCCCTCTGCTCAGTAGTAAAAGGATGAGGAGCAGAGCTTTTCAGAGCATGTGTGTGCATGTGCATCTGGGCACATTTTAATTTTCAACCCTAGTGCTTAGAGTAAAAAAGCTTGTTTTCCTGGAGACCCTTTTTAATGGGTGTACATGCCTGCATTATTTTTTAATCTAAGCAAAGGGTAAATACAAAAGCTAGTGACATTTCAGAAGGATCCCTTAAGCCTCCAAATAAGCCACAGGAAAGAGCCAAGGATACAGCAGCTTTTCTAACCATTGGTTAGGAAATGATTAGGCTTCCGAGTTAAAGCTCCCATACAAGTCTATATCCAAACTACTTAATCCTGTGTTGTCACCCCCAATAACAGGCAGGTGTGTGCCTTGCTCCGGGGATCTTTTCATGCCTTCCTTTTTTTTTTTTTTTTAACATAGATCTAAGCAGCCTCAAAACAAGGCTCTGCACATGACTTGACTGTCATTTATCCGCAGCTGCTAGGAAGAGGAGAAGCAAAGGGATCAGAGGCAGGCTGCTTCTGCAGACAAAAAGGAATAGCAGATTGACACTTACACGTCAAATTTCACTTTTTTTTTCCAAGGGAATGTCTTTGCAGTGTCACATTGGAGGGTCAGCAAAGGGTGGTTTGGATAGCACCAGGACATCCAATTGTTATACAAGTTTTTTTTCTCCTAGAAGTGATTAGGAGACAATGCTGTTCATTATTATGACTAATGCTTAAAGACTCTCTCTGGGCCTGGGCAGTGTCCTGTTAACTTTCTGGGAGCCTGAGGGGGATGTCACAGCTGAACCTAGACTTTGCTCTGGATGGCAGAGCACTCTTCAAGCGTGCTTTCTCAAAGGGATTAGCACAGCATTTCATTCAGCTTTTTCATCAGATTTCCTTTCCCAGCTCAGTATCTACTGTACACGAGGGTCAAGTTTTGATCTCCCATTGAGGTTTTTGGGTTTTTTTTTTCCCTCCGAGTTAAAATGGAAGCTGAGGACCAGGTTGCTCTCACCAAAATCAGCTATTCAGCCAGCTGTTTGCAGTTTATTATTGCTTTCAGCACTTGCCCAGTGAGTGTGTTTTTCATTTAGAGTTGTTTTTCTGGCACTGTTTGCGTGGTTTTCTCAAAGCGAGATGATGCCTTGGAATCAGCACATTTAAGTCCTCACAAACATGCTAATCCAGAAGTGGCAGCTCTTCAATTTATGGTCAGCAGACTGAGGTGTGAAAGAAATGTTCCTGGTGGTCTGATTGCCTGACTTCTTGCATATTAGCAATGCTCAAAACACTAACTGTTTTTTTTACTGAATAACCAGAGTTTTTTTAGGGTCACACAATCTGAATAATTTATTCAGACCATAACAGATTAAGCTTAATAGCAAAGCAAGTTTTGCAATCTAAAAGATGCTAAAGAGGTCCTCTGTCTTACGCCTTGCATGAAACCTTTCATTTTAATATCAGCTGTAGTTATGAAGAGCTGATGATGGTTCTGTGGGTAAAATGTTCCCTCTACCAAACCGAGTCTGTTCTACAACTCTGCCTGTCTGTGTGTGTGGTTCTGGTTTTGCTGTCACTGATAATAACTGACGCAGTGAAAATTTCCCTGAAAATTCTCTGCAGAGGCACTGCATGATGAAGTGCACACTGACATACTGCCTGCAAACCAGGTTGGGGAAGTGTTTGGGGATCAGTTCTTTTATCATACAAAACGCTACCCTATTAAGGTAATTTGTCAAATGTTATTGTTGGAATCCTCCTCCTCACCTTAAATAAAAGGGAAAAGGCACAGACTAACACCCTCTTCACAGATTTCTCTTAACTCTATAGTTACACCTGCAGTGTCCCTTCGATTTCTACACAGGTATAAGCATCCTTCACAGGTACAAACATCATGCACACATCGGTCTGCTGGAAAAGCTGAGGCTCTCTGGAGTAAACTACAGTACCCTTTCCATATAGCTTGATATGGCAAACATTCATACACACCTTTACACACCTGCAAAAGGCACCATTGACTTGAATCATGCTCTGATACAGTCATGCTTACCTATTGGCAGTAATGGTAGGTTCATCTCAGAAATGCTAGTGCAAGCAAGTGATCCAGAATACTTCTTAAATCAAGGAATAAAAACATTCTCTAGAGGGCAATTCAACTCATCTACCTCAGGCATCTAGGTTAAACTGTAACGAATCATTCCCTAAAGCTCCCACTATTTCTCCTCTGACTATATGGGGAATCCAGAAAAAGACATATGGCTTTAATGTGTCTAAAGCAGGATGGCAGGTATCTAGGCCTGAGCTTGCACGTCAGAGTGGAAACAATTGCATTTGGGGGCCTTCTGCTGGCAGCAGCATGTTCCCAGGTGAAAAGAACATTATTGTCCTTCACTGGCACGAGAGGAATAAAGCTCTTTCAAGAAGTTAAGTTTCTTTTGCTGTGCGGAGTATTGGCAGGAGATACTGAGAGGCCTGTAACCAGACCAGACAAAAGAGGCAGAGGTAGAGGCAAGGTCTGATTTCATCCAGGCAGACTGTTCTAGGGTTTCCACACAGATAGGCTGTATTTTCAAACAATGTTTTTAGCTCTTTGCCGCTCTCCAGTGCTCCTTGACTTTACCAGTTATCTAATATTACACAATGTTGGTTACTACACCATCACCCTGCTGTTAAATACAAGAATTCATACACAGATTCTTTCATGAGATTGAAAACTAATCTTCTGGCACAACAGTTTATTCTCATTACAATATTTCTTTCTAGCAAATCTGCTCAGAGTAGAAAGAGGACTAGAAAGGGGCCACTATAGAACATGATAGAATGTTCTGACACTGTGAGTTAGATAAGCTCACCCCCAGCCCTGCCTGCTGATCAGTGTTCTGTGATAAATGTTGTGAAATCAAAAAGGAGGAGTCATGTGGAAGCAGTCTGTGCTGGCACTAACATCCAGAGTAAAGAACACAAAAAAGCAGCAACATAGGATATGTTGTGTGCAGAAAGTTTAAGCAATATCACAGACCATACAGGCAGGAGAGGAGTGTTTGTAACCTTAGTCTTTTAAGAGGAATCTTGATGAAGAACATCAAAGGGAGAGGAAAGCTTCAAAAGCACATGATGCCAGTAGGCATGAGTGTAGATGACAGAGAATGAGGTTCTCTGTGATGGCAACTGATGTCTGAGCTATGGGGAAGGAAAACTATACAAAGGGAGAAGTGAAATTATGTATATTGTTGGAAATAGCAGCCTGTCAAATAGATGCCAGATGGAATCAGATGTGTGAAGCCTGGCAGGATATTCAGGAAATGTTTACACTAAGTAAAGAAGATTTGGGCTACATCTCAGATGGACTCAGTGCAAACTAACTTAATCCAGAGGTTGTACACCCTCTGTGAACTACCATTAATGCTTCTACACCCGAGTTACTTCCTGACGCATCCTACTGAAGTGTTAATGAGGCAATTAGTTTGGGCAGAGCACCCCATAATACAGCTGTAGAATCCAGAGATAAGTCTGAGGGAGCTCCACTCTATTTATTCCCAAGTGGATATACATGGTCTCATGTTTCCTACACCTCCTGCAGCCATTATTATATATATTTAAGTGCACAGAAGTTGCACAATCAAGTGGAGTTTAATGATAGCTTTCATATAGGCGCACACAGTCTTGAGAGATGCAGAAGAAAACCAGCTAAATAAAATAAGCCTCAAGAAAAAAGGAACCATATTATTTTAAATAAAAGCACAAGAATGTATCTTTCCCCCTGTGATGCACTTGAAGAATGATAGCAGTTGTCACAAAAATGCAACCTTTGATCAGAAAACTGTAGTTTAGGAAGAGATTGCAAAGAAAGGATAGTAATATTCCTGACTTACTTCTGTGGGAGTTATTGATTTCTTTCTTTTAATCATTCCTTTAATGATTTGTCCACAATTTGTCTTCACCACACATAGCAATCGTCACTTACGTTTGCAGACCTCTGCAGAGGACATGGGTTTCCCTCTGTCTCTGTAGTATCCTGGTTTGCATCTTTGACACCGATGTCCCTCTGTGTTATGCTTGCAGTTGTCACAGACTCCACCACTGCGCTTTCCTGATGCCAACCAAACACTCAGATCAAAGTGGCAGCTGTCAGCATGGTTGTGACAGCGACACTCTGGTGGGAAATAGAAGAATATATTTCAGGCTCATATAGTGGACACAGCAATACTATTCAAATGGTATCATTTTCCTACTGTGAATCACAGAGGAAATACCTGAATGTAACAATTCTTGGTGTTCATAAAAACTAGAAATTGCAACACAGAGTGCGAGTACCAGCTGGGTCTGAAAATCTTGGGTGGTTGTGAGCTATGTGGTGTTCTTACAGTGAGACAAACCCATCTGATGGTGCTGTAAGCCCTGCACAAAGCCCTGGAATCCTAACACATGTGAGAGTTCATAGTTGCATGAAGAACAGATTTCTGCCTTGTAAATTCGCCTTTCCAGTAGCCCAAATGGGTCAGCTGCAGTAGAGCAACATGCATACTGAAGATTTCCATCAAAGACCATCAACTTATCACCAGTTTCTGTAACCGCACCACTTGTGTAAATCAACAGAAGTCTTTGGTAATGAACTTTGCTTGCTGGCACTGTGAGTACTCATCATGAAAGCCTGGGTCAGTAAACTCCCTACCACTTACTTTTGCATTCATTTGGTGCCCCTGTTTTTCCATCTCCTGGCTTCCAAGGCTGGTCATTGTATAGCGGTGCACATTTCTCACAGTGGTCCCCTGCTGTGTTGTGTCTACACACGCACTTCCCATGGACCTTTTGGGGAAAGAAAATACTTTCAAATAGCTACAAGCAAGAACATGGTGGAGGAGCACCCAACAGCCTTCCAGGGAAGTGGGACTTCTGCACAGCTCCCACACAGCTGCCTGGCTGTCTTAGGAAACCCACAGAGCCTGGAACTTAAATGTGTAGCTTTATCTCTTCACACAGATGCTAATGTTGTAGATTTCCCCTCTGTCTTCCAGTTTAAACGCATGTGGCAACAATTTCTATTTAACTCTTAACAATTTAATTCTCCAATAGGCTATTTTACTACTGCATTAATGAAGAGCCTCTAGGCTCTTTAAACTGGGTAAGATAACACGGCTTATTTTGTTTTACAGTTTCAGGGCGAGACCATGCAAACAGCCTTAGCAAGGCAGCCACCTCCAAGCAGTGTCAAAATACACTCTTGGCCAGCAGAGTTGAGTTACAGGAGAGCGTAGTTTAGCAGAGGATGCTGAACCCCATCTTATTTGACATTAACAGTGATCTGGAAGAGAGAGTAAATATAGGGCAATGAAATCACCATGAAGTACTAAACTATAAATTGTTAGAAAAAAGAGCAAGTAACCCTGGACTTCCTAGCAGAGTTAAAAATGTAGTTAAAAGATATTAAACCTGGAAAAATACTAATAAGTATACCCAACCAGAAAAATAATACAAGCCACAAATTCTGTGAGAGGAAAGCACTGCTATTTGAAGAGACTCAGGTACAGTAGGAACCAACCTACCAATTTACATATCTATATATACAGAGAGAGTTAAAATACCCTAGCAGAAAAGGCCCAGTAAAATTTTGGGCTGTGTAACTAACAGCACTGTTACTCCAAGTGGGTAGGAAATTGTACCCGCAATGCTGAGTTCAGTTTTGAACGTCTTAATGCCAGATAAATGAGAAATTGGAAGATGTACAGAATTCAGGGACTAAACCCCTGTCCCTCTGTGCACTGTTGAGGATACTAAGCTCTCTAACTCCATCACAGCTCTGACCCACGTTACACAAAAAGCAGAGGCTGAAATTTCATTTTGACTGGGGTGTGAATTGCATCTAATCCTTTAATCTCGCCACTAATGTGAGTTATGTTTCTCCACAATCTTTCCTGAAAGTCAGACTCTTTGCTGTCGCCCCTTCCCCCACGTCATGTAGCAGGTAGCTTGGGATCAAGAGAGAAACACTCAAAAGAGCAGTTGTGTGAATGTGTTCCCCTGCCCCCCAAACTCATCTTCCTGCAGCAATTTGCTCTCCGCTCCCCTGGTTTCTAATCCTCCCAGACCAGATATGTCATGCAGCTAGCAAAGGGGATAGGCTGCAGCTGATGCCATTGCCCCTCTCTGGCCAGCTGGCAGATTTGCTGCTGCACAGAGCGGTTGGCTGCCTCCTCACGGAAGACTGAGCACAGACTTCAGGGTATGCATTTCTGTCAGAGCTCAGCACCAGTAAACCTCAGGAGGGTACAGCATGCAGCACATTGTGTGATGCCTCTCCAGACCTTTGTACGAGAAAGTCATCCATGTTTAAACCACTAAGCAGGATGACAAATTACAGAGACAAAGACAAAAATACTAATAAGCAAAAATGCTGGGCTCCTGCCTGTTTGAGTTCGGCTCTTCAGGCTTATAAGTTCCCCCTCAAACACCCCCCCCGTGCACACTGGACACTGACTGCTTTTCAGAAGCCACAGGACAGAGAAAAGGAACAAGTGAGAAAAGATAAAATGAGCCTGGCCCCTGTTTAATGCCTCCAAACTTCACACTATCTGAACTTTACAGCTCATTCCAAAAGGCATCAGAACCAAAATCTTTGATCCAGTCACTTCTTAGGGAAATGCTAGTGTATTTCAATGCAAAATTTGTAAGTTGGACTATTGATGTGTTTTAGAGATATACACACAAATTGTGCATGCCATATATAAAAAATTACATGCGAGAAATGCTGAGATTGAACAGTTGGGAAATGGCAGAATTAAACCTTGCAATCTTGTTTTAACCTTGAATGCCATAATCAAATATTCATTATTCCACAGGACCCCATGCTTACAGTGCACAGCACAGATGGTGTGAACATTCATGAACAATTATTCTGAAAATAAACAGGAAAATTCAGTGAGAATGGAAGAGTCTGTTTTTAATTTTGGAATAAGTTGATGTGTTAGTTTGCTCATTGCCCAGTGGTTTATTGCAAACTGTAGTTTGTGGAGACTGTCTAGGAATGGCATGTTGTAAGTAGGACAGAGGTATAAAGGAAGCTTCCTGCCTGTGATCCCTGCTATTGAACAGTTTACCAAATAAATGTGGAAGGATGACTGGCACAGACAAAAGGATTGAAAATCCAAGCAGCCAGGAGAGCCACTGAGCAGGCAGAAGTAAACAGTGGAGCTGGCACAGAACTTTTTTCAAAAGTGCTAGGTATGAGGAGTAGCCCTTTTTGTACAGGTATGAGAACAAAGAAAAGAGAATTGATTGGTATTGAGGCAAAGGTAAAAGATAATGGAAGAGAAAGCAAGTCTGTTGTGTATTATCTGTGGATGGGTGTCTCATGGAAGATTTTTTCCATGAAGCTACCTACGTCATAGGCCCAAGGTCCATCCAGGAGGCAAGCTCAGAGGCAGAGACTCAAACAAACACATCTGCAGCATAGCTCAAACAGGGACTAGTAACCCAGGACTGAGCTTAAATGGAGCCTGCTAGCCAACAGACAGAGAACATGGGTAGGAGTCCCAGATGGGGCTAGTCAGGGCTGTTAAAGTCTTTTCAGTGCCTTCGAAATCCTAGCAGTTCTTTGATTGCCACTGGATTAATGCTGTTGGAAGCTTTAGAATATCTGACTATTCAGAGGCATCTGAGTAAAAAAAAAACCTTCAGTTTTCTAGATATGGAGCTGGTAATCCAGGTGAAGGGAGCTTGAAAGTAATGTGTGAGAAATAGGGGTTTGCATGAGTTTCATTCCGTCAGTAAGGAAACATAGCCAGTTCACAGCTAAAGCCTGAATAGTTTATGATAGAGATTTATATGAATATGTATAAATGTATTAGTACAACAGGAGAAAAACTGAGATCTAGCAGATTTCTGTCTCACATCTCTCATATTTCACTTTATCCTCAATGTTTAATATGTGACACTGCATCATTCAACATACACTCATCCTTAGATACAAAAGTATTTTGGCCTGTATGGTCTTTTCCACAGGGCTCATTACTGCAATAACTGGATACGTAGAAATATTAAGGAATTTCTTTTTATGACATCTCCCTTCATCTGCTTTTTCTCATTACTGTGATAACTCTAGTTGTCTCCAAGGATCATTCCCATTCACTGGAGCATCATTGTATTGAGAGTTCAGTTCCTTTGACAATTTTTTTTGAAGTTACATGGTGCCTTCAGAAGTTATTGTGAGGAATGGATCGATGCCCTGAGTCATCTGTAAATTGGACTGTGAAACTAAAACACGTCCAAAAAAAAGTTAAATCTGCTTTTTTTCCCTTGGCACTAGTTTTTTTTAATCTGGATTAATTCTCTCATCTGCCTCACAGTACAATTGTGCTGTTACAAGTCTGGTATTGCTGCCAAAGGCTTTGATTTGTACATCTACCACCTGAGCAGCTTTGAATCGGGACAGGGGAGGTTATAGCTTCATGGATTTTAATACCAGGATGATTTGTTCCAATCATTTATCTTGACCTGCTATACTAAGCCATGAATTTTATCTAATAGTCCATCCATGGGTCTCAGTAATTTCTGGTTGATTTATAGCAAATAGTGTAGAACCATATCATGCTTTTATACAATGATTCCAAGAAATTACATGGTACTTATTTACCTATGACTGCACAAAGTTGCTTCACCTTAATTCTGATTCACAGTTGAGAGAGAGAGGGGACATTTTTCATCTGTTTGTCCCACAATTTTTAATTTTTTTAAAAAATCTGCTCAGCTTTTATCATACCTGAAGCGTCTTGCTTTCTCTCTGCCCATTTAGTTTCTTTTACCTTTTGTCCTTTCAGTAAATGTTATAGTTGTGGCCCTTTTTCCTGGGCTATTCTATTTTGAGGGTTTTTCCTAATGAATGAAGGCTAAATTTGGAAGCCTTCCAGAGCAGAGCAACTGTTGCTGATTCAGAGAAAATGTTTGTCTTTGGGCTCTGTATTCACTTTATAATGTCGCCAGCGAAATTTTGAATGCAGCAGTTTGCAGTGACATCAGAGGCTAGTCCCTTACCTGCCTTTAGTTAAATTACTTTCTCATTCATTTTGAGGGGTTAAATATAAAACAGTGTTTGCTATCTTGCTTTGTTTCTCTTTTAGTTCAAATGGGCTCTATTTGCTCTCCAAATGAAGAGATGTATCCACTTAGATTTATAATAAATCCTTCAATATCAGATCCTGAGGAGAACACATATGAGTTTTAAGAGGCCAGATAAAAAAATGTCCTTCAACTTTTTCAAATTCACGAAGACCTAAAAGAATGGGTGGCTTAAGAGTAAGTCCCAGATTGCAGTGTCTATGGGTAGACTAACAGTTCAAATTCTTCCTCTAATCAGGAATGAAAAAGCCATTATTTTCCAATGTCACTTGCTGGTTTCTGGGAAAAGGTCTAATAAGTATATGTGCCTAAAAACTAGTATGCATATGAGTGTTTTCTGAGGGAAATGAAATTCTGGCTCATTCTTGGTCAGTTTGGTAAATTAGGTCTGAGGGAACTTGGCAGGGATAAGCAGAGCTGGGACACTTGCGGCACGGCCATCTGAGCCCATACAGGTTTCGGTCTCTACAGCCGTGAGTGAATGAGCTGCCACTGGTTCCAAATTCACTAAATAGGTAATGGGGAATAAAAACCAGTGATAGCATTTAGTTGAATATTCGGACTGGCACCACTAAGCCCCTTTTTGAACAGTAATAAAAAACCAGGATAAATAGACTGGAAGAGGTACTAAATTCATGCTTCATGTGAGGGAACAATAACTCAGACTGTGGCAGCTTCAAGACACAACTCCATCCTCTGCCTGAATCAGTCTCCATCCACCTTCATACACATGCCTGGCTGTGCCTTCACCCATATTTTACCCTACTTTCCTACTGTCTTTTTCCTCAGCGTTAACTTGATTTTTATTCATCTTTGGACTAGGCTCTTCTTTTATTTTTACCTACAGTGCCAACAACTCCATTATCAATTTGTAACAAGCTGTGTACAAGTAACAGCTGTCACACTGAAACACAACCTCTGAGTTGCAGCAGATCACAACTTTTGGTGGGTGTCTTAAGAACAGAGGAAGCACAGTGGAACGAGGCTCAATATTTTAATTGGTGAATGCCTGAATCACTGCATAATGAGTTAATACCACCATTCAAATTTCCTGAAAGCAAACGGCAGAAATGAGTTTGGTCTTATCCAAGGCTTTTTCCCTGATGCCACTGAATAGCCTGGCCTGACTGCCAATCTTTGCTGTAGAAAGACCCAGAATTAGTTTTCAGCAGAGGAGAAAACAAGCAAAGTTCAAGATTCTCTCTTTGATATAGAGACAAGGATTTGTGAATTTACAGGTCAGGCATAATGGGTTAGCACACTGTGGACAGTTGAGAGATGTTTGGACATAACCTGTTCATTCAATAGGTAAAATAGTTCTGTGATTTACTTTGTAATAAGTCTGGCTAACTCCAGCAACCGTCTGGAATTAGCTGGGTTTCTGCTGGTGAAACCACAGTGGGTTTAGGGATGTGTGATCAAAAACCCACTCCCAAAGTGGGCCTGTGAGCTCTACTCTGAATTTTTACATCCGCACTGAGCAAACTTGGCAGCATGTGTAGCTCCCATTCAAGTGAAATTATGTTGAGTAATGGAATAGATGAAGCCAAGAGAAAAATAGTTTTCTGCCACTTCTCTGCAGATGGCTACAGTGTGGAGAGTGGGGGAAGGGAACAGCAGGACTGAAAAAAGGTGCAAGACCAACCAAATTCATAAGGAATTTTGAATGGGGGAAGTTGGGTGAGAAAGTCCGTGGTCTAGAAGAAAAGAAAAGGATTCTAAACTCCTGGATGATGCAAAGCTAATACCCAGGACCCTTTCAGCACAGTGAGTGCCACAAGGCAAGGAAATATATGTAAAATTTTATAAATTTTTCACTGAACAATATGGAATTTCTTTATACTCCTGTGAAAAATTTCTCCATATTTTGTGTGCACCTGCTGCTGAAGCGTTAGAATGCAAACTCCATGCACACAGAAGGCACGACTCCAGAAAGATTTTCTTAAATTACTGGGAGATTTATTGGTGGTGAGTGAACTGGCTGGAAGGCCTTGAAAAACCCTGTTAAAGACTGAAAACTTTTGTTCTACTTACGTGTAGGTGAGCTGAGGACAAGAACAATACAGCAGTCTATTTAGTCTGAAGGGAGCTTAAAAAACCAAGAACTTAAAGTATGAGGCCAAACACAGCAGCTCCTATGATGGTCATTTCACAGCAGCTTTATAGCGTTGGTGGCTGTGTCAAATTCAACTTAGAATCACAGAACAGTATAAATTACATGGAGCTTAAATTAAAGAACCTCAGAAATATGTTGTACTATGGTATTGGTAGCAAGCAGTTGCTGATTGCTGTGAGATGAAGTAACTATTTCTCAGACTTACACGGAGTCTTGTAGCTTTGATGTGAAAGGCAATCCTTAAAAGAGCTATAAGGCATATTTTACCAGCCCTAAAATATATTTACAAGAGCTTCCAATCCAGTGTTTCTACTAGCAGGTTTATTAAGGTTCTTTCACAGAGATGAAAGTAGCAGAGACCATTGCTTATATGATTAAACCAACAAAACCCACTATTAATAACAGCAACTAAGCAGTAAAATTAAACCACATTTTAACAGCTCACCCGTAGCCATTGCTTTAAAAAAAATAGCAGTGTTTAAAGTCTAATAATGTCAGATAGAAAATTGTTTGCTACCCTATACCACAAAATAAGAGGCAGTTTCCTACAAGTAAGATGAGTGTCTGCATGGAGGAATCTACATTGAGCCTGGATTCAGGAATGCATTTAGGCATGTGTTTAAGCACCATTCCTGAACAGGCATGTTTTTCTGATTTTGACTTCAGTAGTAGTAAGAGGCATTTCCACAACAACAATAAAATGTAAGAAAAATTTGTTGACTTTATAATTGTAGAATTCCTGCTGAGTGAACCACTATATGGATCATATCATTAAAATTGTGGTTATTCTCTAAACCATGGATACTCAAAACATCATGTTGTTGGCATGAATGCCAGATGCTTTGGCTGCATTCCACTGGTGCTCAGTTGAGCTCATGGAAAGCCTTCTTATATATCAAGTTAAACTGCATATATATTATAATTTCAGGGTACACCAAAGTGTCCAGATTAGCTGTCTTTCATAAGATGAAATAGCACTTACAGACTAAATTAAAGGGAAAATGTGTATTGCATGTTTTGTTGGTTTCAAATTTTTACCAGCTCAGAAGGACAGGGGTGTTGATTTTGAGTTGGCCAAGAACCAATTCCTGGCGGTAATGGAACCATTACTTTAATGTACCAGTCTTCCTCACAGTCACTCTGAAACAGTAGAGAAGCATGGGATGTACAGGCAAGCCATTTTCCAGATTTATTTAGGTATTCCTCAGTTAAGTTTTCTTGTGACTTTTGCAAGAATGTGACATTCTAGATGTGTCCAACAAAACAAGTCTGAATATCCCTTCCCAACTTTTACCTAAGTGATTGTTTGAAAACTTAACTTTACAGTCACAGTTTTGAAGCACATCTTTCCCTAGGAAACTAGGAACTCACTAACATTATCTACTAAAATCAAAGAGAAACTTTCTATGATGGGTCCCTGTCAGCTTCTTTGTCATCTCTGAAAACAAATATCTGAAATTTTCTCATCCATCTGCATGTTCACACCAGGATTCTTGTGAAATGCTTTGGTTCGCTCTGGGTACCAAAGGTGTCACTGTAGTTCAAAGGTGTCAGGTAGCTCATGTAATTCACGGCTACTTTTTGCTCTGTAATTTGTACGATCTTTTTCTATGCCTTTAGACCACTACTGGGAGAGCTGAACATCCATATTCAGTTTTAATTTTTGGAAAAAAATAAGCACATGGAGCTGTTTCTAGAATTCATTCTAATGTACTCTAGAAGCTCTTTTATTATTTTTTTTAAACATTCCTGACATTATTTTCATACTTGATGTACATAGACTGATTTTTTTTAAACAAAACCTGCTCTTTTTGTTGCCAACTGCAACAGAGAACACCTCCTGCATCTTGGAGTTTTGGACATCATACAGACTGGCACAGCTTGGATCAGATAATGTGAAAACTTAGCTGGGGATTATCGGTAGGACTGCACAAGATATTTGAAAAGGAGGTAACATTTGCAAGGGATACCACAGCCAAGTCACCTAGAAAATTGCTGTAGAAAAACAAGTTTTACCTTATGTAACCTCCATTATGCCAAACAAGGAATCTTACTTAGGACTAGGTCCTGCCCCCTTTGAATTAAGTGGAAAACTTTCCATTTGCTTCACTGTGGAGTGTCAGACCCAAGGGGAGTCTATCTGGTCTCTGTAAACAGGATAAAGAAGCAAAAGAAACATCCGAGGCAACTTGTAAGAATTTCCTGGCAGTGTAGGTACCAATAACTAAGCAAAAACCTCCTAATGCTTTATGCAAAAACATTTTAATCCAAATTCACTTTTCTCTGTCCCAGCTGAGTTCACATGCACTAGAAAAAGAATTGTGAAATGTTTGGCAAACAGAAAGGACTTTGGTCTAGCCTCTGTGTTCTGTCCATGTGCACTTTCTGCATTGTAAACTTTGTTCTGGAAGCACCCCTGGACTCAGCTAAAATGTGTCATCAAAGCTGATCCTAAACCTGACAGCTCATACTAACTCTGTTGGAGCTTAATCAAAAAATAATTTGCTGTGGAGAAACACATAGCTTTAACTTCGTCCATTCTGCAACAGCAATACCTGGGACAGGACTGTGTTCTGTTGTATATGGTGATGAAGACTGGGTTTACTCAGGTGGCCGGGTCCTCACATTTGTTTCCCTTATAAGGGCATATTATTATGTTCCATTTAAAAGAAAATGCTTTTCTGTGGTTTCTGTAGCAAAGTGCAATCACAATAATTTCCCTCATTGGCAAAGGAGCTAGTTGTAAGACTTTGAATAATAAAGGCCATGAAATTCAGAAAGGAGAATTTTGTCTTTAGCTCTCATAAGAAGCTGTCTAAGTTGGGTGTGTTACATCTTTGTCTCTGTTTTTTTGGTCTTATGAAGGGAAACAGAAAACAAGAAAACATCACTGTCAATAGCAATTCAAGATATGTTTGACCAGAAGTTTCTATCCTATTGCTTACAGCTCCCATCTTCATTTCTCAAAGTTTTTCTCCAGTCTGACATGTTATTCTTAGTAGAATTCTCAGGCAAGTGTGATCTAGACAAATATTATTGAAGTGGATGCATGGCTTGTTGGGGAAAAAAGCCACATAGAATCATAGAATGGTTTGAGTCAGAAGGTACCCTAAAAGTCGTCCAACTCCAGCCCCACCACCCTAGGAAGGGACACTTCCCACTAGATCAGGTTGCTCAAGGCCCCATCCAACATGGCCTTGAACACCTCCAGGGATGAGGCATCCACAGCTTCCCTGGGCAACCTGGGCCAGGACCTCACCACTCTTATAGTGAATAAATTCTTCCTTATGTCTAATCTAAATCTTCCACCTTCCAATTCAAAGCCATTCCCCCTCGTCCTATTGCTACCTATTAAGAGAGCAATTATTACTGGTTTGCTGCCAAAATAAGAAGTCAAAAGACATTTCCATTGGATCTTATGGACATCTACTTTGAACCTTGCACTGCTTGGTATTTTCACAAATTAGTTTTGACCAGAGAGAATATGCATGAAACTATCTAGGATTTCAAGCTGTGAGGAATGATGTGTCATTTGGAGGTTGGTTTCACAGTTTGCAGTTGTCTTGTGTCCATTGGTTTCTACAACTCTGCAGCTTTGTGACACTGATTCTCATAAAGGTGCATTTCTTACTGGCAGCCTCAGCAGAGAAGCCAGAAGCTGAATGGGTTGTCACGACTGAACCAACAGATCTACAGATAAACTGATCATTGACAGCTCACCTAGTAGTCAAAGATCATCCAGTCCCTCCAAAATGGTGTTGAAAATTGTTGGTTCAAAAGTATAAAAAATCTTGTGTTAGTTTTCTCTGTTGTTTAGCCTCCACGTAGTATCAGTCTAGCAGCGTTAGAGCTATTACAAAGGGAACAGATTTTCTTTCAAAAGCAAAAAGAGCAGACTTACAAGTTAGCACAATTATGTGTCTTCCAAGACCTAATTGCAGAATGATCTCAGTTTTTGGGCCTGCACCATGGCAAACAATTACAGTTGTTTTCTACACAAAGTTGCTTTTGTTTTTGTTAACTACAGAGAATAAATACATTGTAGGAGGGCTCTCAACTCTTAGGAGACTGAAACTTCTATTACTTAAGCCTTGCTCTGGAGGTCTGTATTTTTCCAACATTTTATTTAATACTTGACAGCAACCCAGGAAACATGAAGCTGCTCTGCTTTCATGCTGTTATATCACCCACACTAGCCACATTAAACTGTGTGTCTTGAGGCTTGCTCTGCTCATGTGTTCATTAAATATTAGATGTGGCCAGTGGAATGAATCAGATTATTATTGGACATGCAGTGTTTGTTGTTTTAGCATCTCTTTTCCCCAGTCTTGTTTTAGTCACCATGTGACTGAAAGTAAAGTACCTTCCCAATCTCTGCCAAGAAAGGAGAGTTGCAACACAACAGAGATTTTTGTTGCAGAGTAGTTCAGTTGATATGAAATGTATCATTGCTGTTTGCCACTCAGCAACAAAGGCCTTTTCCTTCTGCATGTGGACAAGGAGATTAGCAGATTGCAAAATGCAAAGTTACACGCTTACATCAACTCCCTCATGCTAGCTATGTAAGCCAAATCCTAAGATCTGTACCTACGTGAACTCTCCCTTCACTATCATCACTGGTAAGTATTAGATAAAATGGAAAAGAGTTCAGGATCCTGGATTTCCAAGAGCGATTTTTCTTCACCTATTTAAAAGAGAGCTAAAGTGTAATGATAAAAGGACAGAAAAGAGGAGCAGAATAACATGATCATCTTTAGTCCAGATTTGTATGACCTGGGTATAAAGTTTTGAACACCTATGGTTTCACACTTCTCTGGTGAGTACAAAAAAGCACAGACTAAGGAAGGCCGCAGCAAGAACTTGCCAATTTTATCAGCAGAATTATCATTAACTGCTTTCCATGATCATTGTGGGAGAGGGGCAAGAAGGAATCACCTTAATTTGTAGCAGAGGTTACAGCAGAGGCTTTAAGGGAGACGTTTCGAACTGTCAAAATGGGAACAACTGCTGAGGGTTGCTATCGAATTTCCTTCATTAGAGATTTTAAAACCTAGTTCAACAAGCATTGCCTAGTGAATGGCTTAGGTATGCTTGATCGTACCTTAATGCAAAGACTTAGACCAGCTCACTCATATTGTTTTCCAGACCTCATATAGGATTCTAGAGGCAGTTAAAGCTCTAGAAGGCTTTTCTTGCTTCCTGCAGCATTTGAATCCCTGCTTAGGCAAAGACTTGCTAATATCTGTGCCTGTGCAGATGATGTGATGAATCCACCCTGCTGTCTCCTGGGACTTGAGTCACTCATGAAGTGCATTTCATCAAAACTATTTCACCTTCTGCCCCTTGAAGTAATTGATTCAAAAGATTCTATTCCCTTGTGACTAGTGTGGAAAAAAACCCTCCAGTTGTAGTTTACAATGGTCGTGCCAGTAATATACACAATATTACATTTTCTTTTTCTGATGGGCGGAGTGTTATTCTTCTATCAGCTGTATTCGTTTAGGATATTACTCATATATTTGGTTTCATTATGTGCATATTTAACAGTTTACAATAGGGATGATGCACTCTTTAAACAGCTTTTCTCCACAGAGTTATGTATTGAGTCTATATTTGTACTTAACAGAACCTGATAATATCACTTAGTGCTAGAATCCTGTAGCTGAACCTTAGATTTATATCACAGATGGATCTGATTCAGAAATGATTTTTCAGATATTGTGAAACTCATACAGTCCTAATTATCTTATACGATCTACCTCTGAGCCTTGAAAAGTTGAAAGTAAGTAACTGAATACATATTCCAGGAGAAAATAACTCCAAATATCAAGCCTTCCATATATCTAAAGAAATTAGCTGAGGATATATTTCTAGAATCCATAATGCTAGAGGGCACCAGGGACTGAGAGTTCTAAAAACTGCTTTGATTACTCAAAAAGGTCCCACATCTATTCCCACAAAACTCTCAATAGTTATTCAAAACCCATTAGAGAGACAGATAGCCTTCTGGAACCAGCAGAGCTGTCGACGAGTTTAAAGTGGCTTTGGATCTTTGATTTGTCTGGTTTCCCTGTATCTGTTGTTACAGTTCTTCTATATAATACTNACACCTGGATCTTTGATTTGTCTGGTTTCCCTGTATCTGTTGTTACAGTTCTTCTATATAATACTTACAGCTAAATAAGAAAGGAGACAGTAGTCATTCCCCCTGAACTGTAACATCTGAGTATTCATACAAACACAATTCATATCTTCTGTATGTCCAGGGTCAGGCGCAGGTTAAAGAGTGAACAGGAGCTTGTCATAATACTAGAGAAGAATCATCTCATGAAGTCTGGCTTTTTAAAAAAATATTCAAACTTATTTTAAACTGAATAGATAAGAGGGGAGAGTGGAAATTATTTTCAAATTCTGAAGACTGCTGTCTATATAGTGAAAATAACAAAAGCACAGAAGGCTGAAAACAAAAACAAAGGCTGGAACACTAAGTATGACGGAACTGTTCATGTCACACAAATTCCAAAAGTCTGAGATTTGAAATCTGATGCTGAAATTCTGGTCAGGGCATTCTTTGCATCAAAGGGATCAGTCCAGTTCTCTGCAGGCATACAGGCAGGAGTTTTCATTCCCTATATTTGGGGTTGGATCTCTGTTCCAATTACAAAGCCTTTTCACAATTTATATGTATTTTGCGGTCTGGAGTTTTAAGAAGAACCCATCTCCACCAATACAATTAATACACATTTAACTACAGCAAGGGTTATAGGAAATCTTTCCCCAGAGTGGTTTAAGTTTTACTAATGTGGTCTATTTAGCCTTAGGGAGGGTTGGACAGGATCATACATAAAATGTTCATTCAGGCTGAGAAAGCACAAGCAGGTAACAAGTCTAATAAGCTGGTGAATATCTGCAACTTACCACACTCTCCATGACTCCTGTCCTGTTGGCAACCTCACATTCCTCTGCATGCCCATTGCAAAAGCAGCTTCCCCGGATGATCAGGTCATAAATAGCATAGTGAGCAAATCTCTGAGGTTTCTCTACCAGTCCTGAACCATGGCATGGACAGTCCTGTCTTTTTAACAACAGGAGGCGAAGGTTGGTGAGTTTCAGGAGATCTTGAGCCTCAAGATTGTAGGGGTCTTCAATCTTGTTAGCCGGACTTAAGGCACGATAAATCACCTGAAAGACAGAAGATTCACATGCAGGAATAGATGTTGGACCTCATACACAGCAAACATCCCAAGGTGCTGTATCAACTGTGAAGATAATCTTGTGCATTGCATTGCCCTAGTGGAAACCTATTTTGCATACAGTTTGGTAAGTTTACAGAGATGGATTCCTGTTTTGGGATTTGCAGTCAATTATCCATCTTTGCCATGTCATAGTTGGCATCCAGACAGCAGTGAGTTCTTTAGGCAAAAGAACAGCTGTTGGGTGCTCTTTTCTCAGTATAGGACCACTTGCTTTCAAGACATTGTATTGGGTTTTGTTTCTTTGCTTGAAAGCTTAGGAAAAAGTTGAGTTGTCTGTGAGTTTTTTGTTTTTCGAATATTTTCATTTCTGGCTTGCACCTCTTGAGGGGAGTTGATTTGGCATTTTCCAAATACCCTTAGAACTCAGAACATTTTTTGTGAGTGGAGGTATTAATAGCTTACATGTCTCATAGGGATTGTGGCATCCTTTTAAGAAAAAAACAGTATTCCATTCCAGCTGAAGTACAAGAGTTTGCTTGTATGATTAATTCATGACACATTTCTGTTTGGAAAAGCTCAGTGGTGAGACTGAATTTGTTTGTCCTTATCTCTCCCAAGGCCAGGCATGTGAAGTGTTAAAGATGTGATGTGGGTGACATAACACTAGTGTAGTCTTTTGGGAGTGGCATTTATATGTCCTTCTTATATTCAATAACCACTAAGGAATTAATCTTCCTTAACTTTTTAAAAATCAAAGATATTGAGGACCCACTTAAACAAAGACATTTACTATTAGCAGAGTCAAAGCAGATATGTTGTGCCAATATAAGAGAGTTTAGGCGAGTTGCATTTTGCACAGAGGAGTAGAGTTTTATTTCATATTTATATCAGTTTACCAGCATTATTGCATGTATTCATAAAACTGGAAAATTGATTTTTTATTCTCTCTTCCCTTTTAGAGGAGACATTCTCCTTGAAATACTGGTAGTTAAAACCCTTGAGCTCAAGGAAGAACATAATGTAATCACCATCTCTTGGCTCATTTTTAATATCTGATTGGATGTTTCTTCTCACATTACAGTGCCAGCCATTAGGTTTTCCTTAACACATGAGCATGTGTTGCCCTACTGTAAAGAGCAGCATGCTGTAATCTGTACATTCTATTCATTAGTCTACTCTCTTTATTAATTAAAATAATTGTACATTGGGCTGAATTTTTAAAACATATCTGGTATCTCACCTTACTTGCCCTAAATTATTTTTCCATAAACGCATAATTTACCCCACATAACCCTAAACCCAAACCGCACGGTTTTTTTTCTGTACTAAAAACACATGATTATATTTTAAATTAATGTATTTGGGTTTAATGTTCCCTAAGGAAAAATGAATCCTAAATTAGGAGGAAGATTGGTGGCGGTTGATAATTTTATGTGGTACAGGGGAATTTTATTTCTGTAAAAAAAGAAGAGATGTCAGTGTGACCAAAATACAAGAGTTGGGAATGCAACTCTTTGTTCAGAGCCCCAGGGCAATTGTTCAGTATAATATTCAGTGAGTAAATTAAGCCTTATGCTGTTCTGGTATGCCAGCAAATTCTGTAGGAATAGGAGAAGTCTGTTTCATGTCCTACTTAATTTTCTTAAAAATAGGATACAGCTATTCAAGTGCTTCATGGAATGGGAGGAAAATTAATAAAATGATATCTGTAACGCTCCCTGTGAACCCCTAGTGGAAGTTCAATACATGAAATTTTCATAATAATAGTTAAAAAATAAGGGTTTGGCCATTTCAGCCACTTCTGCATAAATGATTTAAAAATTAGGTTAGAAATGGATCTAAGTATTAGTAAATTCCCAGAGTCATGAACCATGGGAAGAGACGCTCCATCTTTTCACTGTGCTATTTGTTTCTCTTTTTTTTTAGTTCACAAGCTTTGTGTTTCTGAGGGCTACGGAGTAGATACCTTCTCTCCAGACAGGCATTTGACTTTGTGTTTTGCAGAAAGGCAGAAATATGATTAATATTTCATTTCCTAGAGATCTCATTCAAAATTGTGGTTTGCCATTATAATCATGTAAAATACATTAACAGAGTAATGAAAATGAAGTGTGTTCTTATAATTAACAGGCAAACTCTGAAAAGAGCTTCCCATGATGTTCACTGTAAAGCTATTTCCCATATAATTAAATCTCTATCTGGCATCAGACTCTGTGGAAGCTCTGTTCTTTTTTTTTGCTGTAACAGACTGTTCTGAAATCTCCCAGTCATTTCTCTGAACATCAGGGTGCAGCTTTAATAAAAGTAGCATATGTACAGCTGCAGAAGAAAATGTGATGGTGATTAAGTCTGCTAAGGGACACCCTAGAAATATTTCTTCTTCCACTAAACTGGGTAGAAGTTGAGGGTATTCAGCACCTCTATAGTCTCAGCCTTTTGTGGAAATACATCCTAGATCCTGAGTTTCCTTTATAATCAGAAGCTGACACTGGAGCTGAATGCTGAGTGGGACATTCATGCTTATCTGCATATCTGCTATCAAGCGCATATTTGTCATTCTCATTTTCAGAAGTCAATCAGCTGCGCCTCAAAAAGATGGTCAATACTCTGTCCTCTCCTGACCTTTGCAAGAACAAGGAAGTTTGGGGAATGCTGTAAGTGTGCAAAGGTAAAACAGGTTGCCACTGTTAGAGGGTTGGTTTTGCTGTACACAAGTTGGCACAGCTTCACATGGGGTGATGTTTTATCACCCATCAAGGGTTCATCTTCATTCCAGAGACAGTGTCTCAGATTTTTGATTTCTTGCCATGTGTTTTGTTTCTCCATTCTTGATGCAGATAATTCTGTTTTCTTAAACTGATCTTCCAGCCAGTATTAGTCAGAAGGGATATGGACACAACAAATATTCCCCCTTGCAAGCTCACAGCCTAAGGTCAAGGAATATGAGTCATAAGTGGAGGGCAATGCCAATGCATGGCATCCTACAAAAGAAGATGCTTATGTAGAACAAGAATTTGATATTACAAATCATCTTTAAGCTATGCTGACCATGCTGCAAACAATCAGGTTAATGAGGTCAGAAATGTCTGTGTGCTTATGGTAGGCCTGTCACAAGAAAGGTGCAATAAAAACTCTCATTGGTCCTAAATACTCTTCATTAAGAGATTTTCATGTAAGTTGATTTTATTTCTAAAGGGATTGTAAACAATTGTTTCAGAATTTTTCCTTCTCAGTGGCAAGTATCCTCTCATTTATTTGATGGAGCGCTTTGACTAAAACCAATTCTTCCATCTTAAGGTACAGTAGTCTTAGTACTAAGAAGCAGTCTTTTTTCTGTTTCGAAATACTATTCAGAGCATAAAGGAAGCTAGTTTTTCTCTTAGTTCTTGGAAGGCCCATTCTGATGATTCATAGAATAGTGGTTTTTACTCAAGTTCCACTGGTTTTCCGTCATTCTGGAGAATAAAACTTAGAATATGATAGTTTGTTAAAGAATTGTGCATTTGATTTTTTAAAATTTTACTGATCTTGGTAAACTCAGATACTACCAAGACAGTGACATCTTGCATTTATTCTGTGTTTGCAAAACCAGAAAGGACTGGTATCCTTTCAATTTGAATTTGCTTTGAGGTTATTCCAGTAATCCAGTCACTGTGGCATTAATATTAATATTTAGGCATTACTGCCAATATGATGATGGGGAAAGACTGCAAAACTGAAGTTAGAGGCAGACAAACCTAAAGAGCCATGTGATCTTTTTCTCTTCCTCAAACAAAATGTTTGCTGTAGGTTCAGGTTATCCAGGGATATAAACCTCTACATCTGTGTAGAAAGGTAAGATTTGCAGGGGGAAGTGTTACCTTCTGCCAAGCCAGGTATTGTATTTTGAGTACAAAATCTAGACTGTTAAGCATAAAAACCTTCAGCTTGCAGTCTATATACAGGGAATGGACAAAATTCCTTTCACTCCATACCTCATCACCATAGGTGGGGATCTGAGAACATTTCCATGCTCCCACAAAGCACAGTGTTCTTTTCCATTATGAGGAGTGATACTTGCCTTGAAATGGAAAAGGGCAGCATGAGGAGTTATTTCACTCTCTGCTGAATTGTGAGGGAAAGTTAAAACAACCCATCACTGTCAGTATCAACCAAACTGTATTCTCATAGGAAAGCATCTGTTTCTTAGAAGTGGAACCACTTAGATCTCTAGTTCTTGTATCAAAGCTTACAGGTGACCAGTGAAGTGTACAGTCACTCCATGACAGTGATGTGTAGACAACTGCAGAGCAAACGGTTTAGTGTTCCTTTGCCTGGAGTTCAAAAATGACAACAATTAATCTCTAAGACTGATAGCATTTCAGATGGGATTTTTTTCACAGTTAAGACTCGAAAAAAAATCATAGCTGCAGCTCCACTAAGGCTTTAGTAGACATGGTGAGAATTAAAAAATCATTTGATATCTGCTGCCTTGTATGTTCAGGAAATGCAGAAGCAACACTTAAAAGAAACCCACCGTGCTGTGTCTTTCTGACTGGTTTATAAGGATCTAAATGTCTGTGAAATGGCCCATTACAAACCAGGTCAGAGTAGGACACTGGGTACCCTCCTGAAGTTCACATGCCAGGGACAGGAATGCTGGACTGGTCTAGTCAGTTCAAATTCCCTTCAGAGACAAATCTTTGAGCCTCTTAATTCTTCCTCCAGGGAAGCAGGACCTGGCAGTGCTATCTGCTTGTTTACACTGCTGGTGTTAACTGCTTCCTCTCAACTTCCCTCTGCATTCTATCTCCTCTACAGTTCATATTAAATGAAATGCTGAACAGACAGCCCTAGTCATAACATTCAGGAACTTACCTTCACTAGTGACTAATGCCCTGACTGGAAATTGGAATAACCTGAGAATCTTGCATGTTTGAGAGGCTTGACTGTTGGACACCTCACTGCAGTGCAAGACCCTGCCCTTGCATCTTAGCTACTAGGAATTCAACCTTGTGATGTGCTGAGCATGTTTGTTTTCTGTGACCCCACTGCCATATGAGATCAGACCTTTAAGAAGCCACTGAAGCCTCAGTGGTGACCTCTTGAATTATTGATGTTGCCACTTAATGAGGTATGTGTGTTTGTGCGGGGGATCCTCCTTTGTTTATCAAGAGGTTTGGCATGAATGTAGTAAAAAAACAAGCCTGAGAAAAGGCAGCAAAAAATGTAGGTCCTTGGAACAGGATCACATAGATTCCACACAGAGCCCTGGTCTGGTTTGGTGTCTGTGTAAGTGGTCTCCTGTACCATAACTGTTGGCCAAGTAGTCCAAACACATAGAGAAAGGCAGCAGAGGTGTCCAGCATCCTTGCAGAGGAAAAGGCCTTCTGCCTGAACAACCTGGTGGCTTTTAAAGCAGACAGAACTGTATCCCATCACAACATATCTTGATCTGGCATTCAAGAGTGTGTTTAGAAGACTGATTAAAAGTCCTTTGGCTACAAAGTGAGTCCACTCATCTTTGACAAAGGGCACTGCTGGGGACTTCTGTCCCTAAAGAGGTCACCACAGGATACAAAACGGAGAACGAACAGGTCTTCTGTGCAAAGCACACTTAACATGTTGCCATAGAAACCAGTTACTTAATTCAAGCATACACAATTCTTCTAGCCCCTAGTGAATTCCAGTAATGGGTTTATTATATCACACTTCATTGGTGTCATCTGTCACACAGACACTCACATAAATGAAGTACCCTTTGATTCAAAACTCCCTTCCACTAGTCAGACCCAAGAGGGGAAGGGTCCCTTTTTGGGTTTGGTGGCTATAGGTAGGTCAGTGTTCTACCCCGCTTTGCATGCTAATGTCTTCCTTTCATGCAAATATCATCTTCCATGGAGGAGAATATTTGTTTTCATTTCCTGATACCCCAGTTTATTAAAAATGTGCTCTTAATCTCTCAGATCCTTGACTGCATGTGCTGTCAGGATGCAGGTTGAAACATTTCGGTCCCTGTTTCACCCATATGATGCTTGAACTGTAAGTCACACTACTGTCTGATGCAACTTGTGGTAATTTCTCCTTTTTTGTTTTGATTTACATTAGCTGACCTGAAGGCTTATTTTCAGCTCCATGACTATAGAATACAGTGTTTTTAAATTAGGAAAGGCATGAATGGAAAAGGAGGTAAAAAAAGATCTCAGGTAATAAGACTCCATCCAAGCATTACATATAGGTGCACTTATAGTAGAAAAACAGACCTTAAAAAGGCAGAGTTTGTTTTAGTTCATGATATTATGTTGAAGGCTGGCATGCTGAAGCTGATGAGCATAGCATAGAAAGTTAAGTGTTGGTTTCACAGTGCTTCCTATGAAGAAAATAATGTTTAGGCTATTGTTAGTGAATAAATTACTCTGCCTCCTAGACCAGAAATCACCAATAGAACAAGTATGAAGACCTAGGATCTCAGACAGATTCCGGCTGCAGAAGTATTCTGGATGGGTGTAAATGTTGGATTAAAAGGAAAACTGCAGAAGAGATATTAGGAAGTCAATTCCTTTCATTTCTACTGGACTTGTTCCCCAGTGCATGATAACTCCTGTCTCAGCTGTCTCTTATGGAATGGAGACATGTGACCCTGTTAGAGGTGAAAAATAAGGGATAGTCTACAAGAGACAAAGGATAAACCTTAATTTATTGATATATTATGATCTGTTGTGACATTGTCACATCAGTCACCCAAATGTCTTTTGGTTCCATTCTATTATCCTGCAAGTATTTCCTCTGCTCACAGGTAAAGCCCTTTTCAGTAGTCTCAGAGGTCCACCACAGTGAGCTAACTCAGGGAGATGCATCTTGGTTTACAGATGCATGTAAGCTACTGCAGTTCTGGAAGCCAGTTGACCTGAAATCTTGTTTCATGATGTGTCCCAAATGGATTTTATATTAAGTGTTCTTAGTAAGTAGTCTCTTTTTTTGGATTCCTTTCGTGCCCTATTAAAAAGAAATTTGTGTCTCTTCTCCAAGTGAATATGACAACATTCAAGAAAAAACTGTCATGCAGTGGAAATTACTTCAACCACCTTAGCAAAGAAAACTGGCATTTATCTCAAAAAATTAACTAGCATTTCAGTTGGAAAGATTTTGATCATTTCAGAAATGTCAGATTGTGATGTGAGCTCCTCAGCAATCCAAGGCTTAGCCAGAAGCAGTAATTGGACAGGTCACAGTGGAGGTGAAAAAGAAGCTGAGAACACTACAGAAAGTGATGGGGAGTCAGTCAGCTCCCTTCCAAGTCAGTCGTGAGTCAGTGCTTGAGAGGATGCCCTGGTGACATTTGTGACATCTTTAAAATAAGATGTGAAATTACAGTTCTGAGATGCATGGGCAAAGCTCCTGTGAGACTTGTACTAAGAGTAGCAGTGTCACTGAGACAAATCTGATCAGGTATCTCTTTAAATAACTACACTCTAGTTTCCTTTATTTTCATTCACAAAAGAATTTGCTGTGTCATACTGCTGACCTGAAAAGCCTGATGCTCTTGCACCCCTGCCATAGTGGCATTTCATCGATTAAGAGGTCTCGGTAAAGTCTGCCCAGAACTCCAGAACCCTTTTGGATTATATGCTGTGAAACAGTATTTGTCTTTTGCTCCATTAGGTTGTGCTACTTTAAAGCTTCAGCTCTCTATCACGTGCAGGAAATGGCCTCTGTATATATTCAATTCACGTAACAGTTCACGAAAGTATTTGAGATCTGCAAGTGTATGATCTGTAAATATATGACTGTGTGACTGTTCCTACTATTACTATTGCTTCCTAACATCTACTACCACAGCATAGACTGATTAAGCACACACATATTCATTTCAGTGTAGTTTCTGCCCAAGCTGATGGAATCATTTTGACACTTGTAATCACAATGGCTTGTGTTGGATGAATGTTTTATTATTCGATTTTCTGCCATCAACTTCTCAGATTTGTTGTAGCAGCAACACATGGTCTTAATGATACTCCCCGAGGTTAAGTAAGCATGAAAGCCAACATGGTGCAGGGCAACAGGGGTTCCTGTACTAGAAAAGAGAGAATTGTTTTGCAATTAAGGCCAAGGCGTTTGCCTTAGATCCTGTATTCTGTTCTTTACTCAACCAGAATTGTCTTGTTTTACCATGAAACATTTCACCTTTCTCTGCTGCTCTTTCCTCATCTCTGAAATGGCGACAGAACCTTTATATATGTACTGAAGACCATTAAATGGATCTTGCAAAGTATTTCCAGATTTTTGACTGGAAGGCGCACAAGAGTGGAAAATTCTATTAGTTGCCGAGATTCTGTATTGACATGGCAAATAGTATCTCTATATAAGACATTGGGACATATTTGACTTAATTGTATTACGATAACTGACCAGCAGCAGAATTATTGTTCCAGGAAAACCAGAGTTTAATAGTCAGATCATCTGCTCCAGATTTCTAATATGCAGATATGTTTCCCATCCTGTTGCAAAAAGATTAACTCTGTTTCTCCTTACAACTGTTTCCCTGTCTGAGGTATAGTACAGTAGATTCTTCTCAAGTACTTTTTAAAGCACACTGCTGAAACGACTACATTTTTTGAAGCCTATCTGAACCATTCACCTCACACCTGAGCTTAATTTGCAGAAAAGTACTACTGCCAAACCTGCATGATCACTTCCAGACAGGGAAACCAAGAAGATTGCAACTTCTGTAAGGCAGAGAGAAGGAAGTGGAAGGGTTTTAGCCTCTGCTGTGATTATAGGAATGTCTGATAATCTCCCTTTGCACCTTCATGTCTCCTCTATAAAACGTGATCAATTATATTTACCATCCTTCCCAGCTAAACTCTTTCAAGACTGATGAACTAAACTAAGTATCTGATTACTAAGCAGTCAGTAATGTTCTTGTCAGAGGAATTTACCAGAGTAATTGTATGTTTGTTTTAAAAGAAAGCCACCTGCATATGTTTAATAGCACATCGGACCATTCATATCAAGGGAGGACCTTTTCGCACTGTGAAATCTGGCTGTTTATTTCCACTTCCAGTTTCTAAATGGTTTCATTTCTAGCTTGGTGAAATCAGAGTGGTCAGCCCCAGAAAGAAGAGTTACCTTAAATTTAGGGGAAGGATGCAGTTAAAGGTCATCCAATAACCTAGAACTTTTTATATGGAGAAGAAAAAGAAGATCATGCACTTCATGTCATTAAAAAGTAACAACACATTTAGATAAATCAGACTCTACAAATACGTATTTCCCTACATCTATTATGATGGAATTCTAGTTTGGTTATTACCATCTGCAGTGTAAAATTAGGCAATGTTACCTCTATCCTGTCCAGCTCTCATAAAAGAAAATTGCTAAAGTATTTCCATTCATTTAAATTGATATATCATTTATCTTTTTCTTCCCCTATATCTTCTTAACACAAAGCCTTTGAGGATAATCTACCTTTCTTACTATATATGCACACTATCTCTTTGAGCACATATTTTCAGATGTTCAGCCAGTCTTCAGCTGCTTATTATTTAATTTAGTCCAAACCTCAGTTATCGCTTACCTCTCCTCTGGTGCAGGGCATTGCATCTGAATACCTGGAAGTGCACATGGAGCCCTCCTCAATGAGATCATCCTGGAGCCCAAAAGTTGCTGTACAGTTGATGGAGAAATACTTATAGGGCCTCCAAGTCTGGCCGTAGTCCTGGGATCTTTCTAACACCATCGCAGCTGGACGAGGTGACTTGAACACAGCAATGACATGAGTCAGGTAGAATTCTGTTTCAAAGTCCAGTCTGATTTCTTCTCTGTGTACCCCTTGGGCAGACTGCCACCAGGAGATGGGGTTTGCAAAGAAATCATCTGTCATGTCAGCAGGGAGATGGGAGTTATCGGGCTGGTTGGCATTGCATTTGGTGCAGCGAGGCTGCCCACAGCCATGGGAGACCTGATGGAGCAGGTTCTGGTCTGGGTAGGAACAGTACAGCTCTGTACTGTTCTGGCCACATGTGGTGAGAGTGACTGGCGTCCTCCCTGTCGCAAGGTTTCCCACGGGAGGGTTGCAAGAACGGCCATTACAGCGAAAGGCTCGTAGCCTCGTGGGATCTGAAAGACAGACAAAAGAAACAAAATGAAGTAGAATTTCTCAAATAGTTTTTGGGCTGTAACACAGGGGAACATGCAAATGTTTGGAGTCCTCATCTGGGGATTGACGTCCAAAAGGACTCCTTCTAAGGAGAGCTGCTTCAGATTTTCGCACAAAGTTTGAATGGATTTTCTCAATAAATCTAGTCCTTGGGTTTGGTGCCTAACTCAGAAGTAGAGCTCTTTAGAAAACTCATGCTTATGGTGCTTAACTTTGATTTGTGTTGAAAATGCAGTTGCATCAGTCTATTGAAATTTATGTTTAACCACACAAATATTGCGTTTCCTCACTTTCACTGTAGCAAAGCTCTGTATCTAAGGTCTGAATCTATTCAATGCATTAATTTTCACTGTTATAAGAAAGCAAAGTCAAACTGTACTATAAACTGTAGAAACACAAAGAAAATAGGATTCCTACCCAAAAAATTACAGACAGTAATCACACATCCAAACACATAAAGAAAGCATGTATTTCTATAGTTCTGCGGTTATGCATTACTGGCATAATTTTGAGGGGTTCTGAATTTCTACTGCTGTTATTGAGATCATTCAGAGTCATTAATACTCAGCGGAGCTGAAAATCAAGTCTCTCTTTTGTTTAAATACCTTGATGTGGAGGTAGACGACTATATTCTGCTTGCCAAGTTTGTAAATACTGGCAAAAGTTTTGATACCTTTGATCTATGCATCTACTTATTTCTAAATTAAGAAAAGATAGGGCTAACTACAAAGCCTTCATGTTGTTTGGAAACCAGTAGCATCTTGTGACACTTGTGACACAGCGACTGTCACTGGGCAGCCCCAAAACTTCATTACCATACTGGAGAAAACTTTTCAAATGACATACAATGTCCTCCTTGCAACTTAACAGTCTAGAAGGAGTTAAAGACTGACCTTGCAAAGTCATAAATCTAATTCAAGAGGTCACAAGTCAGATGACTCGAAGTAAGTTCTACAGGAAATGACCATTTCAATGAAACATAGGATGACCATAAAGCCTGGGTAATCTAGGAGCGGTTCAGAGGTCAGCTATTAGTTCAACATTCTAGGTCAATTTTTAAAATCCCTACTCGGTTTATATTCAGCCTTTCCATTAGCTTTAAAATTAAGTTAGGTTAAACAAAAGACTTTCTGATTCAGCCTTATAAATACGGTCAAATTGTAGATGTAGTTGGATAAAACAGATGCCTCTTTTTTAAGGTGAAAATATGTGTCCAGTGTGCATGGTTTTGTCTGAGTTGCTTCTGGTCTTAGTTCCTTAGTGACATTTCTGTACAAGCCAGAGAGAATAGCCAGAGATGGACATTGTCTTGGAAAACACCTCATGCATTTTGCTTCCCAGCACACAGAACAAAGTTGCTCTATGTCCACTGAATCTCATTGGACATATATATGTGCCAGTTTAGCTTACATACAGCATAAGATACTCTTAAGCTTCAGCTGGCGAGCTGGCAAGCAAAAATGCTCTTGACTAATCTTAGAAACAGATGGAAGCCACCTTCGAAGGAACTTGGGTTTAGCATGTGTTTGCCTTACAGGCATTTTAAGCAGCAGCCTCAGGTAAAAAGGGAGTGTCCGGAAACACAGTGGGTTTCCTCCTGGTGGAGGTCGTCTTCCAACAGTGGCCAGAGTGGGCTGGCCAAGATCTTTTCCAGTATCCCAGTGAAATCCCAGGAGACTGGCAGAGCTTGGAGGGAAGCAGAGCCTGAATTTCATGTGCTCAGATAGAATAGTCCTCAGATCAAAGGAATGGAAGCTGTCCCTCCTCAGTCCCACCACCACCACTCCGTGTGCCAGCACAGCGAATTTTCGTGAGAGAGGAGTGTTGCAGAAGTAGCTGGAGAGGAAAGAAGGGAGGAAAGATGGAGATATTTGGCTCTATCAGTGTTCTTTGCTCCCTTACTTGATCTGAGCAGGTGATTCTTAGCACTACTGGAGATTTGCCACTAAGCCCTCACATCATCCTGACTTCTTGATGACTGTTTCAATGTATTTGCTTTCTGATGATGAACTTTTAATTCTATCTGAGCCTGTTACAGTTATACAAAAACACCAGGAACTTCAGAGATTTTATCTGAGAGGTTTCTTGCAATTTCTTTGAGCCTTTTTGTCCTAAGAAAGTACTCAGATTTCCACAAGAGTTGTTTACAGTTCCCTCCTTTTTGCAGAGCGTCTGAAATTCCATATTTTTGTCTGCTCTGGAGGGTCAATTTCACTGAGTCATGCAGAAATCTTGAACTAAAGATAAATCTGTCCTTGCAGTTCAGCAAAAAATACAATAAGCCATACCTCAAGAATGTCTTTGCAAGTGACATTTAGGTTCGTGTCCAAGCTGTTTGGTAAAAATTACTAAGAATAAGAAAAGCATGGCAATTTCTGTGTTTAAAATAGATTAGATATTAATTGATTTTGCTCAGTGCTACAGAAATGTTTCATCTTTGCTTCCAGGGAATTAAACTGTGACTGGTCTTACAGTTGTGCTTTGAACAAGCATTAGCTCTAAGAGTTAGGTTTCTTAGATTTGATTAAGAATGGGTCCCATGTTACAAATGCTATTGGATTATGGATAAAAACATACCATGTAATTAAAAGGAAGTCCATCTCTATTGATGAATCACACCTCTGAAGCTTTCATAGGGGAAATGGGATGCTGGAGTTCTAAATGTATGGAGATATACAAGGGAAGCTTTGCAGACAAGAATGTGAGAAAGGAAAAAATGGAAAAAATTATAAAGGGAATGGTTGCTTTTTGTATTTCCCATAAATAGGCTATTAGTCTTGTATTGAGTCTTTCAGTTGTTTTTATCTGAACCTGGAAAATGAAGAAAAATATGGTTGTTCTGAACAGCAGTCACAATATAGTTTATCTGCTCTGCCTGCTAGTGCAGGAACATCAATAAACAGTTCCTGTCTGAACTGCTGTGTCATTAGGAAAATGGGAGAAGAATAAAGTACAAATTAGCAGAAGGCAGTTTGAGAGAAGGAGAGAGATTGGAAAACAAAATCTGCAGTCGATTAAAAGCTTTGCATTTAAAGAAATCAATTGGCAGAACATTGCTTGGCCACAAGGATCGCACAGCCTGTCTATCGCTCACTGATTCTGTGGAAACAACACGGAATGTTGTATCTGGAGAGCAAAGGGGGACTGCTGCAGAAGAGAAACAGCAGCCAGGCGAACAAACAACTTACCACAACTGCCAGGAGGACTCACTGAATAATTCATAAAGAACTAAACACTTTGACTGTGCATGGGCACTGTATGTTATTGAAGTTGATTAGCTTCTACTCCATGGAGGATGGCTTGGCTCCATATATGGTATGACTAATTTATTTGTTTGTTTTCTGGTCCCTCAGAGCTGTGCCACAAAGTGGCAGGTCAATGGCACATGCCCGGCACGTGTTATCACAACAGTGTTATCTGATGATTAGGGAACCATACAGTTCAAGGGAGGTCATACTACTGATATTCCTGGGACACCATTTCAAACAGACATCTCTTGTAAGGCCTCGTAATGCAACAGAACTTTGTAGACATTAAATAAAAACATGTTCAAGTTTTTTTAGGTGTTTTTTTTTCCACTCTTCATTGGGTACCCAACAGAAGAAAGATCACATGGCAGCACAGTCAAAGCCCATTGATGTGCCTGGAAAAATGTCTAGTATTTCCTGAGTGATTTGAACTGGAATTCTTATTTCTCCTTCACTTGCAAATTTATGATTTTGTGTGTTGAAGTCTTCCACAGTGAGACAGGAGAGTGAAACACTAAAACCTTTGGGCATCTTTTGATGGAGCCATTTCAGCATGTATGTCCAACCTGGATCTCACTTGTTCTGTATCTGTTTAACTTTATTCTTAATGACTGTAAACTTTAAAATGTTCACTGAGTTGCTCAAGTTTTTATTGGTTAGACCTAGGACATCACCCCTTAATGGTTACGCAGAAGTGCTATATAACCCTTGTTTTTTTTCTGGGACCAACATGCAATAAGTTTGACAAGTCCTCATCCATGTATGAGTAGCCTGATGTCCTTCTGTATTAAAATAGCCTTCACAACAGCAGTTAATGAGCAAGCCTTTCATAAATACCCTGAAGTTCTGAATATGCTATGAAACTAAACTACATCTACGACCTGTGGCACAGACAGAAGGATAATAAAATCCTGGGTCTCAGCAATGTTCCACTGTGGCCAGTCGCAGTCTGCCTGCCTGCATCCCTCCTGGAACAAGGATGGGCTCTGACACCTACAGCCTCATTTGCAGAGGAAATGAATAACCCCTGACCAAAGGAAACCAAACCAGCTCCTGCAATTGATGTTAAGCTTAGTGCTAGAAATGGCCATTTTTGAGCACATTCCAACCCCATTTGGAGTGCTGCCATGGGGAGGGGTCTGACCCAGAGCTGCTTCTCTAGGTGGGGCTAGGCTGGCCGGGGCTGAAGCAAGAGCCCACGCTGTTGTCAGTCCTGTTAACTGACTCAATATGCAAGAGTTGTCAGACCACTGCAGAGTTTATTTGAGAGGGATAACACCCTCCACCTGCATAATACCAGGAATGGATCACCCAAGTGTCACATCTCACAATATAAAACCTATGTGACTCATCCAGCCTAACCACTAACGGGTTGATTCCATTATTTGACTTCACTTCTGACCAGGAGGGGCCAATTATAGGGCTGAAAAGGGAGTTTACTATATATGCTAATAATGTTATTTCAAAACCATACTTCCCTGTAGAACTCTCTACGCAGGAAAAGGCTGAGACTTCCCAATAATTTTACACAGATTGACTAAACACAGTCCTTAGTCTGACCACTATCCTTAGTCTGACCAGTACTGACTCTGCCTGTAATGGGACCTGTAAAGATTCAGTGTTAATTCAAGATTTTCCTGTTGCTTCCAAAAAAATATCCAACCAAACAAAAAGAATTGAAAATGAAGAGGTAACCTTTGTGCTTTCACAGGCTGTGGGTTTGTGCAACCTTTTGACCAAGCAGTGTATATTTATTTAAAGCGACACTGAATCCTCAGCATCATCAACTTCACTATCCAATTATTTTGCTATTATTTACTATATCCTACACCACTGTTCTGAGTGACTTTTGCTCCATACAGAACATGCTCCCTCCCTTCAAATTAACTTTCCAAGCAGTCAGCTGTGGGCTGCATTTCTTTGAAACTGATTTTCACTTTGTGAGCTGCATGTACAGCAAATTTAGGCTGGTTTATAACAGGCTGCTTTCTGCAACTCTGTTGGCAACTTCACAAGACATCTCTTCAACTTTCTGTGCTATTCATCAACATATGTATCCTATAGGGAGAATCCTAGCCTGCGAAACTAGTGAGTGCCCAAGATAAGACACTAAGAGGACTAAGGTACCATGTCCTCCCTCCACTCATTCCCTGTAATATTGCTTAGCCAGCCTTTTTCCCAAATGAGTCACTGGCAGGACAGGATTGTAAATATATGAGCTCTTTTCTGCTTTAAAGAAAGTAACTCTTGCAGTTTTGGAAATGTGATGTCTGTGTTATAGAGGTTCTAGCTGGGGAACAGTCTGAGCTGAAGCCACCTGATCTGCTTTTGGCTTTACTGGAGCTTGCAGGGTGGCACAACACTTCAATCGCTTTCAGATCACTGTGGGTAGAGTGTTGTTCCTGTCCTACTACTCTGAGCATACAGAAATTTAAACCACTGATGTGCTTTCCTTTACAGAAAGAAAAGAAAACTCACCAAGGATGTATTGTTGTTTTATCAATTCATATGTTTATTTTTCTGACTTGATCTGCATAATTCATCCCTTTTATCCTTAAAGATGTATTAAACTACAGCTAGACGAAAGCAACCTAATGCTTTGCTTCCTTTCACTTAAGGAATTTGTCTCCATCACAATCCAGGTATTTTTAGGACCCTATGAAAATACCATTACAACTGTATCATTCCTATATATGCTTCTTTGTACACCCACATACACACACACAAGTAACCAACTTCTCTTTCTGTTCTAATCCATTCTCTCTCTAATGCTAATTTAATCCTCTCCACCACATGTTAACTATTAAGTCAGGGAACACAGTGAGTGAAAGCACTGCCTTGGATAAACAGTAATTCGTAAACACTGTCTCTGACTTTTAATGATGCAAAATGAAGTTAGAAAGAATAATTCAGATTTCTACAGTGATACTGTCCTAGGATGTTGTCATTTCACTCTTGTCCTGCCCAGGAAGGCAGTGTTTCAACCTCAAAACAAATATCCAGCATATCTCAATCCATCTACATACTTCTTTTACTTTTCATTGGGTCACAAAAACAATATACTTCTTTTCAGGATGTATGAAACTGTACTTCCTATTATATTTCTCTGGGAGAAGGCTGAGCAATAAAGCTGTGTATTGCAGGGAAGAAGCACTTGTATACATTGACTAACACAGATTACTTGTAAAAATCCAATCTAAAATAAAGATGTCAACATACTTTTTCACAAGCAGACCTTATTTCTACCCCCTCTCCCCTTGCTAAACTTAGAATAAATTCTTTCACGAATGGCAATATTGATTTATTTTCCTTACCTGCTTCCCCATGGCCAGAAATAAAATATTCCAAGAACACAATCAGCATGATGCCTCTATGCTGCATGGCTGTCAGTAAAATATCTGTCCTCAGTGAAGCAAAAAAAAAAGAGCTGCAGTAATCTACAGGTTTGGAGTTTGCATGGCTTTTCTGTATTTTCTTTTTTTCTTTCTGCTCACCTTCCTCTCAGGGTAGGGCTCAAGGCTGCTCTCTCATTCTTCTTGCTCTCATTTGGGTCCAGAGGTGGGTCTGGTTGTTTTGTTGGTTTGGGTTTTGTGGTGTTTTGGTTTTTGGGTTGGTTTTTTTTTTTTTCCTCTCAGGGCTCAGATGCCTTCTGGGTGTCACCCGTACATTGCTTCCAATAAATAAATAAATAACAGGGGTTTTCTGCGCCTTTCCTCCTCTCCATGTAGCACCAGGGGCGTTCACATCCCCGCCGCAGCCCCTCGGATGCCCCAGCAGGGACTGATGCGACGCGCGGGGCTCCCTTCGCTCCGCTTCTCCTGGATGCTAGTCCCAAACTTTCATTCCTGCTCCTCGCTTTCGGCTCAGCTCCGGTTTTAGCTGCGCCTGGAGACCCTCCGGCCGCGGGACAGCGCTGGGGTGCGCACCCCGCTTTGTTAGGGCTGCCTCCTTCCCCCTTATTCCTTGGGGGTTTTTTGCTAAATCTCTTTCGCCCGCTGCAGAGGAAGAGCAGAGTTGCCTTTTCTCCCCGAGAGGTGCTGAGAAGCAAGTGCTTTCTTGGCGCTCCTCTCTTTTTATTTCGCTTTGGTTTAATTCGGTTTCCCTCCTCCCTCCGCTGCCGCGGGAGCCGCTTCTCCCCCTCCCTCCAAGGGATTCGCCGCGGGATCCGAGTGAAAAACAAACCCCCGGGGCGGCTCGGACCGCGGCTGCTGCCCCGGAGCTGCGATGCCCAGGGGAGAGGGGGAGATCGGAGGAGCTTTTCTCCCTCCAGCTACAGCGACGCTTGGGGCTGGGGGTTCCTTCCCTCCCGAGCGCTGCTCAGTTATCCTCAGGTTTTGTCTCTGCCTCCCTGCCAGCCTCTAGCGCATCTCCCAGTCCTAACTGGGCAGTTCTCCTCTCTGGTCCTGTCTGGCTGCAAAGGGGATTATTATAACATGTGATCTTCTTCCTGTTCTTTATCTCTGGGCCTTTTTTTTTTTTCCTTTTAGAATGGAGGAGGATGGGTCGGTTCCGCACCTCCTCGTCGGCTGGGCTGGTCCTTGTGGCGCTGGGATGCAGGCGCTGGTTTCCAGCCGCATCTTCTTTGCCAGGAGCCGGTGCGTGTGGTTGTGTGTGTGTGTGTTTGTGTGTGCGGGGTTGGGCATTAATGTGTGCGCGATTGAGTGTGTAGTTGGATGTGTGCGTGTGCATTTGGATGTGGGTGTGCACTTCTGTGTGAATGTGCATTTGGGGGTGTGTGTGCATGCATTTGGATGTGTGCACGTGTGCATTTCTGTGTGAATGTGCATGCGTGCACTTCTCTGTGTGTGCACTTGTATGCACACATGTGCATTTGTGTGTGTGTGTTTGTATATGTGTGTGTACATTTGTATGTGTGTCTGTGTGTGTATTTAGAATCATAGAATCATAGAATAACCAGGTTGGAAGAGCCCACTGGATCATCAAGTCCAACCATTCCTATCAAACACCAAACCATGTCCCTTAGCACCTTGTCCACCTGCATCTTAAACCCCTCCAGGGAAGGTGAATCAACCACCTTCCTGGGCAGCCTCTGCCAGTGCCCAATGACCCTTTCTGTGAAGAATTTTTTCCTAATGTCCAGCCTAAATCTCCCCTGGTGGAANTTTGTATATGTGTGTGTGCATTTGTATATGTGTGTGTATTTGTGTGTGTGAATATTTGTGTGTGTGCATCTGAGTGTTCATGTGTGTGCGCATCTGAGTGTTCATGTGTGTGCATATGTGTGTGTGCATATGTGTGTGTGCATTTTTATATGTGTGCATTTCTATATGTGTGCATTTGTGTACATTTGTGTGTGTGTGCATTTGCGTGTGCACAGGTGCTTGTGTGTGCATTTGTTTGTGTGTGTGTTCACACATACAGAAATGCATTTGTGTGTGTTTGTATGTGTATACATTTGTATGTGTGCATTTGTGTGTGTATGTGTGCATTTGTGTGTGTGCGCATTTGTACGCATGCATGTGCATTTGTGTATATGTACATTTGTGTGTGTGTTGGTATATGTGTGTGCACATCTGTATGTGTGTCTGTGTGTGCATTTGTATGCGTGTGTGCATTTGTGTGTATGAGCATGTGAGCATTTGTGTGTGCATGTGTATGTGTGTGCATTTGTATGCGCATGTGTGCATGTGGTTTTGTGCAGTGTGCCTGCATGTGCATGTGCATTTGTGTGCGTGTGTACATTTGTGTATGTGTGTGTTTGTGTGTATATGTTTATGTTTGTGTGCCTGTGCCCCTGTGTGTGCGTGTGTGCGTGTGCCTGTGTCCATGCTTGTGCCCATGTTTTTGTGGCCGTGTGTGGTGCCAGCTGTCCCCGCAGCACCCTCTGCCAGCCTGCCCGGCACACGGCACCTGCTCAAGAGCAGGACACATCCCCTGCCTGGGCACCCAGAAATCAGCCCCAGGGCCTGGGGGGGCCTTTGCTTTAGGTTTGGCTCACATGCTGTACTAACAGGTTTGGGGACTTGTGACTCCCCTGAGAAGCTGGACTGTTTGCTTGGCACCACTGACACGTCTGTCTGCCCCAGCCAACACAGGGCATGACCCTGAAGTCAGATTTGCTCAGATAACTCCAACACAAATCTCATGGGACCAAGAAAGGCACCAGTTTGCAGCTATTGGGGTGAAAGTGCTCAGCCCTACAGACAATTTTATTTCAGGGAGTGAATTTTCTCTACCCAGCTTCATTCTCTCTTTCCTCAGCTTTCACGGCAGTGTAGTGTCAGTAATTTGATGTCGCAGAGGGAAACGGGTCACATAGGAATCCAAAAGTAGATGAGGTTATTCTTGTGCCCATGTGTGCGCAGCAACAGACTTTAGAGGGATTTGGAGAATGTGGGTCACACAAAGAAGAAAAGGAGATTTATTTCCCTTTGGGGTGTTTATGAAAGGCAGGGTTATTCAGCTAGGTTTTGGGGTAGTATTTTCTGACTTTACCCTTCTTTTTTGTTTTTGTATGTTTTTAATAAGAAAACCTAATAGATGATTTTAAATATGAAGGAGTTTTTTCCTTACCTTTTTGTCATTACCTTTTGTTTGAAAACAGCCAATATACTGTATAATGCAAACCAAAGTTCTCCTGCCATAAATGACAGTTAGAATCCTTCAGAGGGTTCAAGTCTGCTGTGTGCTCAGCTCCCCTGGGACATATGGAGTTCTTTCAACTCAAGCGGGAGCTGGGGATGTGCAGTATGTCCTAGAGCTAAAGCCAATGTGACATTAATGAGATGCTGTCATTTAATAATTGTGCTTTGTTGTCATTGCTTGCTGATTGCTTCTTTTGTGGGAAAATGCAGTATTTTATTATTCCTAGGTTTTAGGCTCGTTCCTAACTGAAATGTTTCTCCCAGTTAATTTCACCGGGCTTGAACTGTGGGACTTGAGAAAATTCTCTGGCCACAAATTGCAGTAGATGTAATAAAGGTCAAGAAGCTTCTGTATAATTTGAACAACTCAAAATGGAGAGCAAAGTTTGCGTTACACTGTAAGTGGAAAGTCAAAGCTAAGTATATTCATTTACTTGTGATGGCTGAATAGGACTTTCTAGTTGTTGTTGACTGTAGAATATAAAAATGACTTAGAACTGAAAGCCTTAATTCTTCCTCCCTATTATTGCCTGTCTTGAGAACACCAGTGCTAATGAGTACATTTCCAGTTTCATACCGCTACAATCCTTTCATGCCTGTGAGCTAAGAGGAGCTAACACCTAAGGGAGGAAATTTTGCTGTTATCATTGACAACCACTATTGTCTAGAAAACAAATTGATGAGATCTGAGGAACAGCCCATACCTAGATGTGTCAAGCAGAGAATGCTCATCTTAGCTGAATAGTATGTATGAACAGTGACATGAATAATAATTACTAACTTCAGTCAGCTCCTAAATTATAGAAATGTAAATGCACAATATTTGAGGTCTTAGGCCAGATTCTTGCTCCAGACCATGAGCCTTGGTAGGACATTGTGGGAATCAGATGATTTGGAAAGTGTCTGAGTTTGCTCTAGTGGCTGAGCACAGCACCAACTGACAGAGCATCCAAAGAATAATCAGCTGCACTGTGAATCATTTATTTTGGGAGACAAGGGGAGAGCCAATGGCATGGCACAGTGGGAGGAGGTGTGTCACCTGTGCTGTCTGCCCTCTCTGCTTGACAGGCCTCTTTGCACAAGTCAGAGAACAGGCTGTCCTCTTTGAGATCACCCCAGTGTGGTGGTAACACCTCAGTTGCTTAGCTGCTTCTTTGCCTGCACTCTTCATTCCTCATTCCTTGCACCTCTCCAGTTTGTCTTGCCCTTCCTCCTGCTATTTTCTCAGCAGGTATGACCAGCCTGAAGGAAATCTGTCGTGGCCTTCCTCTATACCCTTTACCTGAAAATAAAGGGCGGCGCAAAGGAATACCCCATGCACCTGTGAGAACCCCAAATCTCACTGCTCAGGAGAAAAAGGTAACGTGGGATTTCACAGGGTCTTCTCTTCAGATAAAGGCAGCTCGGGACAGCAGACCTGATTTCCGCAAATGCTTTTCTGAGTGTGCACCTAACTTTGTGGCAAATGTAATTCCTTGGTGTTATAATTTCAGTGGGTAGTGGGGAGAAGTACTGGAAACTCCTCTGCTTGCTTGCTTTCCTCCTCCCCAAGGGATGAGCATATTGATATGTCGGAGATTTGCTGCACAACAGCTTCCGTGACTTTAATTGGCTGAACAAGAGGCATGAGACTTCAATGCTGTCAATCCAGCGTTGCTCCTTGGAGCTGAATTTATGAATGCTGTTACAATAACACTGCATGTGAACAGGAGTGAAAGCTTATCTCTCAAAGGCAATAAACATCAAATGTGGTGAATCAACAACATGATACAAGTTGCACATCAGTATATTTGCATAAAAGATCCAGAGATAATTTATTTTACCCAGCAGTCTCAGTGTCCTGGAATGTAGGCAAGTTCTTAGGGAGCTGAGTTAATTATTTGTCTCTAGTTGTGTAATTATTTTTCTATCTCTTTTTGTTTGAATAGTCTACATACACACTAAAGTAATCATTGCATTATTTCATGTTAGAGATTAAAATAACATCAACAGAAAACTATGGTCAGTGGGTGAAGATCCTTAGGAATTTGTGTGGGAGAAGATATGATGAGTTCCTTAGTCTGTGCTTCATCACATGTACCTTCACTTATAATGTGATATTCTGGTCAGAACACAGAAGTTCCCTCCCTGCTAACAAGTTGCATGCAACTTCCTTGCCTTCATGGGAGTTCCCCACAGGCATTGGTGGCCAAATTCTTTATTGAATTCTTTCAAAGTCAACTTCTGCAAGCAGGGGAGAGCCTAGCTGAAGGGTAGAAAAAGTAACAGCTGTGAGATATCCAAAGACTATATGCTTCAATGTCAGAAACATTTGTGGCTGAGGCATCCTGTCTGAGCCTGGGACGGCTCAGATGTGGAATTGTGGTTACTAGGTGTGCAGAAGGGGCTGTGGTGATGGCTGTGAAGATACTGGAGCAGGGGGTGAGATCCACTGCATGGCAGAACATTGCCAATCAGCTCCATTTTATTCCTTGTTTTTGCTAAATCTCTCTTGCCCAGAAGTCTGAAATAGCATGAAGGAGTCTATGATGCAGGAGAGAAGATGATACCTCTCAAAAGAATGCCAAACCTTACTCCCTAGCTGGGAGAGAATGGAAATGACTAAGTCCTCACTCTCTATCTCTAAAATTATCTCTAGAAACTGAGTTTCCTGACACCTTTAAGTGTTGAAAGGAGATGGCAGTAGACCCATTTTCTAGTCTCACTCTACTAACATCCTGCTCTCATCTCTCTTATCTGTCCCATGTGATAAGAGGTCATGCTAGCTAGGTATTTTTATTAGAATGTTAAAGTTTTCTTTCTGATTTATTTCACTCTTAATCTCCACCTTAAACTATCAACAAGGTCATAGGCTCAGCTGGTATTTCTTTTATATCTGAAAGGTCAAATCTCCTCTTCCATGCTTACACCATGAGGCGTTCCATGCTTAGAAAAGCATGTAGAGAGGCAACTATAGAAAAGGCTGTTCTACAAGGTGTTTTTTAAGTCCTGAGACAAGCTTCCAGTTTTTGTTGGTAGTGTGTAATACTGACGATATTGCAAGTCTTGTCTTTATGTATGACAATGCGTTCATTTTCTAATTAAAGTACTCAGGGGAAGCTTTGCAGAATTGAAGTTAATAATGTTCTGCTAATTTCCTCAGGACTTGTCACTCTCTTCATATGCCTTCATTCCAGTTTTAGCCTTTACTACAATAATAAACACTAGCACTACCAACACTTTATTTTCTTGGATCTCCTTTTGTGGTGATATTAGAAATCCTGTGAGATTTATAAAGTTCTGTGTGTTTACAGACTTGCTGAAGAGATATATAATTCTTTCTATCAGACTAGCCTTAATCTTCTTGGATAAATCAAGCTATTTTTTGAAACTGGTTCTGTTTATATGTTTCCTTAGTTCTCTTCCCTAGGCATTCTTTGCCTGAGGCCTGAAACAGTCACATCCTCTCTCTTTCCCTCCACAGCTGAGGAAATCCTAGCTTTCTGCTTCTCAGCATCTGTAGCTTAATGTAGATATCCTATAAAGAAATTACCTCTAAAATCTTTTGCATAGTGTGTCCTTTGCAGAACAAAGATGTTGCATGCTCAATACTCATCAACATTCCAGTAAAGCTGGTGCAGCTTGGCAAGAATATGCATTTCTCAGTGTTGCTCAGAATCAGGAAAAATAATGGTATGTCTTTACTGATATAGCAGTTCTTTACATATGTTAGAGCCGAGTCATAGAATCATAGAATCAGCAGGTTGGAAAGACCCACTGGATCATAGAGTCAAACCATATGCTACAGTTTTCCTGAAACTCCAGTATGATCATCTGTTACCTGGTTGCAGTATCACTTATGTTTCTGTAATAGGGCTCTGAAGGCACTAATAGACCTCAATGAATCTGAGGAGCCCCATCAGAGATCCTGCCACACCCTCTGCCCATAGCCTTATGGGCTCTATTTAAGCTCAGGGCTGGGGCTTTGCTTCTCTTTATGCTAGAGGTGTCTGTCTCCAGTTCTCTTACAGTATGCCTGCTCATGGATGTCACTGGTCTGATCCACAGACTGTGGGTTGATTTGCTGCTGTGAACCTTCCCAGTGATCTCTGGGCCCTATTTCTCTGGGGTAGCTTGGTTTGCACTTTGCCATGGTCTTGCCTGGTGATCTGTACTCCTGGTGGAGCCAGGCTGCCATCCATGTGCTGCCCTGCTCATCTCCCTCAGGCACTGTGAGGCTGGACCCTGGCAGGTGAGGTGCCTTCTGGTGGCTGAGTTACTCGGACCATTTCCCTGTCCCTTAGGGAGTATTTGGGCTCTGTTGCTTTGTGACATCCTTGTACAAGAAGCTGAAGCTGCTGAAGTTGCATAGCACCTGAAGCTCTTGTTGAACTTTCTGGAGAAGCAGCAAGACTTTGTAACTTAGTGATCGCTTTACACATGTGGAAACGAGGTCACTTTTAAAAGTTTGCGTGGATTGGGAAGGCCAGCCTGTTGGCTCCTGGTTTGGACCATTTGGAGGATGAAGATCTTGGCTGAACTTTCACAGCTCGTGGGGCATTTACAGCAACGGCCAGTCAGAAATCACAATGTTTACTTCACAACTGAGCTGATTTAAACTGGGGCCTCTTAGGAGGAATAATACATGAAATAGCAGTCTTGCTTTTACAGTTGCTGTTTGGAGAATAGTGCCACCAAGGACTCTGGATCTGGATATCATCAGGCAGAAGATGAGAGGTGGGAGGTGAGCAACATCTCCACAGGGAAAGGGCAAAACTAAGAATTAAACTCTTGTTGCTAAGCTGTTTGCTTTCCCAGAGAAACTACAAATCTTAGTGGGTGAGTGTCTCAAGATCCTTAAATCGGAATTCCTGATGGTCTTGTTAGAAAAGGGAAATAAGTGCCATTCCTTCCAAAGAGGCACTGGCTCTTAAACACTAATTAACAAAGATGACTGGTATATTTGATTTCTCAAGTGAACTCCACAACAAAGATATTTACATTGGAGAAGGTTTTCCTGTGTTTTTTGACTACATTTTGTTGACATTAAGAGGTCTGAATCTTGACTAAATAGCAGCAGGTTCATGTTTTATTGTATAAATGTCAGTGAAGACCAAAAGACGCCCTACTAGTGGCTGGAGCTTGAACAGAAGTACACCCAGTNGAAGGTTTTCCTATGTTTTTTGACTACATTTTGTTGACATTAAGAGGTCTGAATCTTGACAAAATAGCAGCAGGTTCATGTTTTGTTGTATAAATGCCAGTGAAGACCAAAAGACACCCTACTAGTGACTGGAGCTTGAACAGAAGAAGTACACCCAGCAGGTCTAAGGGGAAGCCTTTGCATCTGCTGCTTGCATTGCACTGAGCTGAAGTGAATCTGTACCTCAGAAAATTCACAGTGGATTTTTTGAAATCACTTAACAGACTTAGGAGTATAAGTGCAATTGATTTTGTTATTTTTAAGACACCAGTGAAACCTGGATCTTGTTTTTCAGAGGAGCTGAGCACATGCAGCTTAAGCTTCTGCCAGTGGAAGTTATAAAAAGGAAGACTATCTAAACATCAAATGCACAATGTCTAATATTGAGAATGCAGTAAATCAGTTACAGGTAAAATCAATCCCACTTAAAGGTCAGAATACTGTTTTATATGGTGCTTTAATGAAATGTAAAGAATAGTGTCCTTGTGTTGCCTTTCCACAAAAGCATGATGATCAGCATATTTGAATTTACTCCTTGAATGCCTTTCTGAGGTTATTCACTTTATGGCTCAATAACGAATATGCAAAATTCTCCCCAATGCACATAGCAATTGCCCTATCATAAAGCAGTCAGGCTCAATCTAAGCAATTTTAAGAGCTCTCCTATTAAGAGTCTGTTTCAGAATCTCTTCTATTTCAATGTTTCTAATTTCAAGACTAGATTTTTTTATGGCTAATTCAAAACCATTTATTCTTCTTCCAGCTTATCTCTGCTTTGATGTTTATTCTGCAGTAAGACAGCAATCAAATGTCACCTTTGTTTGGTTAAGCTAAAGAAGCCAAAGTCTAAGTACTCTTCTATAGAATCAGTTCTCTATTGTCTGGGCAAGCAAGGCATCCATCTCACCCTTCATGTAATGTCCAAGTTCATGTTTCATTAATGTTTGCGTCATCAAAATTCAGGCTTCTGCTAATGTGTAACATTAATAGGCTAGATGCTCAGTCTAATCAAGTTTTATGAAAATCCAAACAAATTTTGTTTTTCTTATGGCAAAGAAAAATATTTACCCATCAGTTTCATTATAATACAAATAATATATTTATCAAAGACTGAGTGATCCTTGCCAGACCAAGTAAAAAGTTCATCCTGATAATTCTCTAATTTTTATAGGTAGTCAAAATGCCAAATGTGGCAGGTTTTTCCTCTTGATTTTGTTGTTGCAAAGGCTGCAGGTGATTTGGTTCTTAACTTTCTTAGATCTAGAACACATTATGATGGCTGCTTGCCTCTGAGATTGACTTTGAAAAATCCCTGCATATTTTGTCATGGTGTGGATTTAGCTGGGATTTTTGTGTTTATTAATAATGTGCCCTTGAAAAATGGCTGCTTATCTAACTGAGGAAGAATAAGCTGGTATTTGAAGATGGAATTTGCATTTGCTCATCTAGTAAGTAGGTTTTCCCCCTTGACATTCTCTGTGTGCAATGGCAAATCTATTTTGTAGGCATTTACTGGTCTGATCTTCAGCTGGTGTAAATCAGTATAATTTCCCTGATCTGAAAGGGTGTGACTGGTATGCCTGTTCAGTAGCAAGTATGCTAACAAGAACCTCTCTTAGTATGGGGCATTTCTAGATCTAGAGATATAGTCTGCTCTAAGGTATGTGAGACCAACCTGCTCAGATGAAGGGACTGGAGAGCGCTAACCATCTAAACCAGCCATAGTCATGTTGAATGAGAAGGTTTATTATTGAGTTAAGGGCTTTACAGAGCTTTTCAAGGCTCTTACCAACATGGATGGTGATGATACCTAGACTGGATACTTCTAGGTGCCTTTCTTCTTAGACACCTTCTTCTGTAACACTTTGAACAGCTGACAGTACTGTCACAGACATGGGGTGCCCTTGCTATAGTCGACCCTCTGTGAAACTGGGCTTATCAAGTTGTTTTGTAGGTTGTCATCAGATTAGGAAGCAAATTTGATCCCTTTCTGTCCTTTCCACAGCCTTTAAAAATCAGCCTAAAGAAGATAAGAAATTCCATATAATTTGTGAACCTCTTCAACTAAAGGCCATTTGAATAGTGTCACCATTTGTCAGGGAACTTAGAAGTTCTTGTAGCATCTTTGCATGAAAATGGCTTTTTAAAGATCACAAAATCTTCATTCTCATTATGGTTTTAATCAAATGGAACATGGAATACAGGCACATCACTTAACAGACTGTTACTATAGATAGTGATTTACTTATGGTTTCTTTCATCCAGAAGGACATACTGTACTTTGCAAACCATGGGTAATGGCTTTGAAACCAACAGAGAGTATAAGCCACGTAGTATCATCTGCAGAATTTAATTCAGTGCCTAGTAATCCCTGTAGCTAATTTGGAAGCAGTACATATAGCATCAATAAAATAATGTAAACCACCACTTTCTGCAACGCATTAGGCTGCTAAATGTAGTGAATCTCTAATAAAACTTAGCTCAGGAAGATCTTCATCTGGAAGTATGTCACACAGCTCATGGCCAAGATCCTGGTTTTGAATGGAAAGTACAGTAGGGTCTTCAATGTCTCTAGGATTCAGGGTCTCAGCCCAAGGATTTCTGAAGAATATTTTCCTTGGTAGTCCAGTGCCCCCTAGCACTGTGAGAGGGAATTTGTCCACGTTTGATATTGATAGGACTGAGTGCTATTCAAATCCCCAACGTCTCTCCATGCAGATTTGGGGTGGGTGGGGAGGGGAGGGGCACATGCATAGAACAATTGATTCTATGAGGAAAGATGCAGGTGGAAACATTTTAATAGGAAGGCAGGAATGGAGGTCCCCTGGTGTGAGCTTGGCCTTTTAAATTCAATCATCCTTGTGATAGCTTAGGCAGGCTTCCAGATGAATCCTATCGAAATTCAGGACACTCACTTACCTTCATTCCTTTTTTACCTCTGTCTTTGTGTCTCTCTTGGGTTGTTTTTGGCAGCTGGCTTTGCGCAATGCCTTGCGTTATTTTCCACCTGATATACAAAAGAAGCTGGTGCTGGAATTTGCTGAAGAACTCAGGCTCTATGGCCACATCTATATGTACAGATTCTTCCCAGATATTGAGATGAGGTAAGGACTGAGTGGTTCACATTGGAATTGGCTGCCATTTGTTTACCAGCTTTCACCTAGCTGCATTGCTGTGTCCTAATTTACCTCTTGTACAAGTCATAACAAATTAATGAAGTGCATAACCTGAGCAAATTGCATGTTCTTTGTATCATTAGATAACAGTGGCTTCATTTCCAGTGAGGGATACTGCATGTTTTGGAATGCTTTTCTCTAAAGCTGCGTAACAGTGACACTTCATCCTCTTCTCTGTCCTTGTAAGAGCCCCATGGGTCAAGCAGGGAGACAGTGCACATCCTTCTGGATAGGCTGTGGCAGGGCCAGGACAGTCTTGCTGCTGGAAAGCTCAGCATCACTCGACACAGGGGAAGGATTGTCAAGTCTGCATACTTGATAATGCCAGCTTTACCATATGCAGAGATGCCAAATACTCTCCCTCATTGCAGGTCTTGATTTCTAGAGGCCAGTCATTACTCAGAGACCTCAATTTGCAGCCCAGACAGAGAACTTGCAGTAGTCTTGAGCTGCTGCAAGTCAAGTGTCGACTGAACCAAGAAGTCAGATCAGATGAGTGGATGGCTTGGGACCTGCTGTAAGTGGCTGGTAGTTTCCCAGTCTCAGAGAAGACTTTCCAGACTTAAAAAAAAGACAGTATTGTTTTCCATCATTAGAACCTGTATCTGACTCAGGTTTGTAATATGCTATGTCTGTTGCCTATTGATCTTGGAGGTTTATTCTGTTATAGGACTGATGGAGCTAAAGTTTGTGAAGCAGAACAATTGTTAGAGAGGGCTGCCAGGGCCTTTTTTTTTTTAAGACTGATATTGGTCCCTTTTTGCATCCAGCAAGGGCCTGTTTAATGTTAATACAGAATCTAGTGCAACTAGAAAGCACTCTGTTTTCCACAGGCATCCATATTTCTGTGCTGTCTGTACTAGTCTGTGGTCAGCTCGTGCACAATTCAGCTAGGAGGACAACTGGAAGACTGTCTGAAGGTTGTTGCAGAGCTGGAATTCAGATGACCCTAGTCCCAAGCTACAGATGAGCACACCTTCCACTCGGGCAGCTGAAGGCAGCTTCCACTGATGCTGTTTTCCTTGGTGTTACAGGATTCAGTTGCTTGGCCTGGCAACTGCATTAGAGGACAGCATTGCAAAACCAATCCAGTTAAAAGGCCATGAGTGCTCTTGACCATCTTATTTATAACCAGTGACTAACTGATTCAGCCAATGATAAACTGAATAAGATTTTTTTTCTTTACTTATTTCTGATAACAGTTAAAACCTGATTTGCCAGTTAGGGTGCTTACATGATTTCAGACCTTCACTTTCTCCTTTTTTTTTTTTCCGTCTCCTACCTCCTAAATAAAAGCCTGCAACTCAAATGAATGTGTTGGCATGCAAGGATATTTTGGGAGGGTTTGTTATTGTGGTTGCCCTTGTGTGTCCTAAGTTTTTGTGACTACCATTTCAGGGCATACCCCATAGGAGAATATCCTTGCAAGTCCAAATCAGCTGCTGCCATTATGCTGATGATCATGAATAATCTGGATCCCTCAGTGGCTCAGGTAAGCTGCTGTGAAAATAAGGAAGCTGGATCCACGGGGCAGCAGCAAATCTGAACATTAAGTCTTGTATGTGCTCTCACATGAAAAATCATTTAGTAAAAGAAATTTTTCCCCCCTTTAGTTATCACTTTTATGATGGTGTTTTCTGATTTCTAGAATCTAGAGTGTTGATGCAATAAGATATACAAAAGATTTCATAGAATCGTTAGGCTGGAAGAGACCTTTGAGATCATTGAGTCCAACTATACCTATACACTACTAAACCACATCCCTGTGCACCTCATACCAGTCTTTTTAAAGCCTCCAGGGATGGTGACTCCAACCAGTTCCTTGAGCAGCCTGTTCCAGTGCTTGATAATCATTTCAGTGAAGATTTTTTCCTGTTATCTAATCAGAACCTCCCTGGCACAACTTGAAGCCATTTCCTCTTGTCCTATCCCTTCTTACTTGGTACCAACATCCCCCTGGATACCACCTCTCTTCAGGTAGTTGTAGACAGTGATAAGATCTCTACTCAGTCTCCTTTCCTCTAGGCTAAACCCTCATTTATTACTGAGATTAGAAAATGGCTTGGAATGAAGTGTATCTGAAAAGCGTGTGCCTTATTGTTAAATTGTCCTTTTCAGTTTCCTCAGGAGCTTGTGACTTACGGAGGAAATGGGCAGGTCTTCAGCAACTGGGCACAGGTAGGATTCTTGCTTTTGCAACTTGTTTTGTGAAACCAATTTCACCCTCCCCCATGCACATTCTGCTTAGGCAGTTTGTGATAATTCTTGGCAGTCATTGCCTCAAAATACTCCAAAACATCCTGTCTGGATAGTGGAACGCTCAGCTATGAACTGCGTAGATGGGGAGAGCTTTTTTTAGTAAGGAAAGCACAGGCAGCCCAACAGAACTACTAAACATAATACCATGAAAATACCAACTTATGTATGATAATGTAAAGATCAGTTCTTTATCTTTCTTTGATGCATATGTTCAGGCCTGTGCATTTTGCACAGTTAATTTTAGAGTCAAAATGAATTCTAGGAAACAAAAAAGTCTATCTTGCTTGGGGTTTTTTTCTAGTACATTTTTCATAATAAGTAGTGGGATAATAAAGGGCTTTGATTTAAGAAACTGCAATACCAAGTTTTTCCAAGCAAATCCCATTAGCTGTAAATATTTACATGCTATCTGGCCAAATTGCATTCTACTGTCAGGCCTAGCAATGTTATCCCTGGTCTTCTGAGCATAATAGCAGGCAGCTAAAAGCCTATATAAAATCAGACCTGGGATGTCTAAGGTGTGGTTGTAGGATCTCTGTTCTCATTCTCTGTCAAGAAATGTCAATAAACACACTTACTTTAGTCCAAGAATCACAAAATGCATGTGGGAAACATTTTCAGGAGATCTTTGGCATCAGTGATATATTTAGACTTATGTTTTGTATGAGCTCAATTTATTCACAAAAGAATAATATGTTCTAGCTCTGAATGCTCTGTAGGTGTGGTGGCAAGAGGAACGTTTAATGAATAACAGTCCTGAGTGTGTGTGGATGGGCACAAATGTGGTTATTGTGAATGACAAACATACCTCATCCCTGCAAACTCTGATAGGCCCCAAGGCCACAGAGTGAGGACAGGATTTTTGCAGTGCAGTAGAGATAAGGTACAGGTAGAAAGCTGCCACCCTGAAGGGCAGCATCACTCTTGAAAGCTGGGAAGATCTTTATTTCTGCTTTTGTAGCTTACATAAGCAAAAGCTGACTTAAGGAGCCAACTTCTGTCATAAAGGATCATGTGTGCACCTTGTTGTGACTTTACCTCTTGCTTTTTAAGAATTCCAAGCAAAACTAACTTCTAAACGGAGTTCCTAGTTACAGGAGAGGAATGGATTCTTCCTTGTATCATGGAACAGAGAAACCTGGGTTTTCTTCCCAGTTTGATGGTGATTTGTTTTGTTTGTAGTTGAAAAAAACCTTGTGCTTCAGTTTACTACTCTGGTAAATGGGAGTTAAATAGAAGTCTTGAGCAGCTTTTAAGACAAAACTTTTCTGTCTTTAAAAAGAAAGGTAGTGGGGCAGTGCACACCATTCATTTATTCAGTGTATTAATTAGTAAATGCAGTTAAGCTAATGCCTGTGAACTACATTATTTTTGCAGCATTTCAGATGTGAGCAGTGCCAGCAATCTATATAGTAACCTTTATTGGACCGATGTCCTGTAGGAGCAAGGTGAAGTAGAAGCATTGCCAAAGTCAGAAATATTCTCTTGTTCTCATCCAAGCCAGAGCTATGACCTGCAGTTGTGTTACTGCAGAACAAACAAAACAATTTTGGTTTTGCTTACTTAAAGTAGCAATCACATGAATGATTCAGTGATAGCAGAACACTTTGTTCTGTTTGTGCCTTGAAAACAACATGCTTTTTGGAAATCTACCATTGCAAAATTCCTAGTAAAAAGGTTCGGTTTGGCTTTTATCATCCACACAGACCTGTGCTTTCCTCTGAATAATTTTAAAAGAAAGAACCATGACCAGGGCTAACTTTACAAGCTTGCAGACAACAGAAGAGTTCTTTAAGCTAGGAAAGGCTTTAGCTTCCTCCTTGCTAGTTGTAATGCAAAAAGATGTAACTATCATACAGCTTCTGGTTTTATTACAATGTATTTCCCAGCCTGCTAAAGAGCTGAGAGTTCAGCTAGTTACCTGTTCTGCCCTAGGACTAGAATTTGATTATTCAGTACTTGTCATGAAGCAATCCTAAAATGTACAAAGGAAGACAGTAGCTCTAGCTCTTTCCTGTTCAACTTAACTTGCAGCTCGGGCAGTTAGCTGGGTTAGAAGGGACTAGCTTCAAATATGTCCAATTTTTAATTCAGATCAAAGACACAATCATGGAGTTTAAGTGCCCATAATAACTACTTTTGTTTGTCACTGTTACTGCTGTATCTTTGATCCATTTTTTTTTTTCTCAAAACTTCGTGTCCCTAGAGAAAACCTCAAGTTTTAAGCTGTTCTTAAATTCCAATACTGCATGACAAAGCTCCTCTCAGGCCTAGTTATCACCTACTAAGAGCCTCATGGGATATAAAGGGCTTTGTGACAGACAATGGTGCACATAAGTAAAATCTGTAGATAACTTAGATGGTCAAAGCCTACTTTTTGGTATACTTAAAGAGTAATTATCAAATTATCCAAAATTGAGATGTTTTATTTGTATACTCCTAGATGCCTCAAGAACTTTCACTTTTCACGATGAAAGCTGAGTTTTTGCTTTGATAAGATTTTTTTCATTTTCAAGTGCATGTTATAATACCCATTTGTTGAAAAGATAAGTACTGGAAGATGATGAATTATCCATTTTAGATTCAACAATATGCATGGGTATTTAAATCACTTTTATAGGGAAAATCTTGCATTTTATCTTTGGAAGGATTGTCAGAGTTATTCCAATGATCTAAATGGTTAACTTCAAGATAAAATTAGAACAGCTTTAAAAATGAAGGATTTCTGGGCACTGCACTGGACAAATTGTTCTGGAACTTATTCAGACTTTTGCTATTTTGTGATTTATGTTTCCTACTGAGTGATGTCTCTTAATGGACTTTGTGAAGAGCAAGAATGTGTTGAAAGTCTTGGCTGTTATTCCACATGTGAATACATCTCCTTATCTCTATAGCTGCCTTCACGTTTAGCAGCTTCACAAAGGAAAATAAATGTAAGATGGAAACGGATTTCCTCACTTCCCTTGCTTTTCCTTTCAGTTCTGGTTGGTAATGCACTATTTGTCAGAGATGACCGAAGAACAAACACTGGTAATGTACAGTGGACATCCTCTGGGACTTTTCCCCAGCCATCAGTATGCTCCTCGGTTAATCATTACTAATGGTATGGTAGGTATTAGCATCTTGTTTTCTCTTTTGCCTCCTCTTCTGTTTAGTTTTCAAGTGTCTGCTGATTCAAAATATTACTTATACTACCTGGACCTAAAATAGCAAAGAGGAGGATCTGGGGTCCAAATTCCACAGCATTCATTCCAGTACAGTTGCTCTTACTTCAAATATGTGGAAGAAACAATTCTTGTCTTACTAGACAAATTCTGTTCTGACTAAGTCTGATCTGTGTTCTTGACCAAAACTGTTCAGCTAGGCTCAGTTTAGAAGACTTAAAAGCCCGTACTAGGCAACTAGATGATTAGTCAGATGCTCAGATACCTGGACTTCTTTGCTCAAAAGGCATGCTGGACATGAGAATATAGTGATTCATTGCCAGTCATTTGAGCCATTCGGTGTCTCTCTCTGCAGTTTTCTCACTGGAGAACTGCTTTCCTTAAAACTTCACATGACATTCTCACTACCAGAAAGAATGGATGCATTTTTTAATACTAGAATGGAACAGAACATTTTAATCACTCCTGGTTTCCACTGTTTTTCTGTGTGTGACCATAATTAAAGAAATGTAGGCTGTTAGAAAGATCTTCTTAAATATTTAATTTGCTTATCTGGGTTTTATTTTGGTTGTTTTCTTAGGTTATTCCCAACTATTCCACCAGAGATGAATATGAGAAGATGTTTGCTTTAGGAGTAACAATGTAAGACAGTATCTTACTATTAAAATATATCAAATACTTAACTAAAATGTAATTTGGACATCAAGCAATGGCTGGTTAAAATAGCTAATGCAGATGGATTTCAACTGTGCTTCATGAAGTCCTGATGCTGCAAAGCATTAATGTACAATTAAGTGGAATTAGGAGTTTGAGTTATGTTCAGCAATGTATATAGGGATGCCATTGAGGTCTGCTGGGAATTAGTATTAGGTTTATATGTGGGACTTGGATTAATTACAGCCTGAAGCCTTAACATTAACCTTCTTATAGCACTGGCTAGTTCCACTTTGCAGTGGTTGTTTTGCAATCTACAGAAAATGCAATTTACAAAACTTTCCTTCACACTAAAAGAAAGCTTTGAAGTGGAAGTTATATTTTTTTATATTTTTGAATGATTATTTATCCACTTCTTACTGCTCATCTAGTTGATGAGAACTGGAGTATTATTCTGTTGTGTATAATTGAAAGAATAAATTAAAACCACTGCAGAACTGTGTGTGTACAGATATGGAAGCTGGAAAAAATTGAAGGGCAAGGATAGAGAGTGTCCCTTGCCACTTTCCTGGGAATTTCCTAGGATGTGGACAACCATTCTGGGCTAACAACTTCAAAAGTGACTGTGACTTAGTGCCACTGAAAAACAATGGCATAAAGATACCAACAACGTGAAAATGAGTGTCCTGGTGTCTTAGTCACTATGTTAAATGCCAAAACACATAGCAATCCATGCAGATTTGAATTCAGTTTAAAGAGCTAAGTTGTGATTTTGATAACAGCAGATCTTTAATAACAAGACAAAGCACAGAGAATTTTTTGTTTTACTGGAAACATATGTAGGTGTGTACAAAATTAATTCCAACCTGAGTAACATGGCATCGTTGTGTTTGTTGGCATTGCTAGGTATGGTCAGATGACTGCAGGGAGCTACTGCTACATTGGGCCCCAGGGAATAGTCCATGGGACTGTGGTAAGAAACTGGGAAATCTATTTGACAGTACCTATTGGAGGAGGGTATCTCCCGCAGCAGCTGGTGACTGGAGTTGAATGGATTGCTGTGAGAGGATGTTCTGGATACCAAAGAAATTCTCATTTGCTACTCCTTAAAAAAAAAAATAGTGTTCTTCCACTCAGATAGTCCATAGCATCTTATCCAGAACACAGACCTGAAGGAATCTGCAATCAAGGTCCTAATCTGAGCTCATATCTAGCTACAAGTGAACTATGTATTGACCAAATATTGGGAAAAAAAAATTATTTTTTTTTTAGCTTGTGTTCTTAGCTGTTTTTCTTGGCTGTCTTTTGTAACCATCCTGAATAAGCCTTTATATCCCAAGAGCAAAATGTTGGGAACCACTGATTCTATTCCATTTCATGGTGAGAGAAAGAAATGTAATCAGGAGAGGTGGTTTAGTAACATCGCTTTGTAAGGCATTTCCTTCTTAAAACAGTTCCACAGTCTCAATGACCCTGAGTTTCAAACTCTTTGCAAAGGGGACAGAAGATCTTTACATTTCAGGGACTCTAAGAAGAATGGCTGCTAATAATTGCTGTATTGTGTTGTGTGCAGCTCACAGTGCTCAATGCAGGTCGTCGCTACCTGAAGGCAGAAGACCTGTCCGGAAAGGTGTTTGTTACTTCTGGTCTTGGAGGCATGAGTGGGGCTCAAGCAAAGGCTGCAGTCATTGCTGGGTGTGTGGGGATCATTGCAGAGGTAAGAGCGATACTTCTTTCTTTTCCTTTTTTTTTTTTTTTTATGACTGCTTCACAAGTAGCGCAGAATGATGCTGTCATATGAGACTTTCTCAGTATTTGAACTACACTTATTTCAAGTGTGAAAGGGTGTCATTTCCACAGGCAATTCCCACAGGAACAGCACTATATGCCAAACCAGTCTGTTAAAAAGGTGTTAGCTATTTTGCAATTAATCTTTAATGCCTCTGACACCCTAATCAGGTGCAATGGAGAGTACCTGTTAAAATGGCATGAGTCACTCAAGGTTGGGACTAAAATTGACTGCTATTATGATTCTTAAAGAAAAGTCAATGGGACTATGTAAAATGAAGAATTTTAAAGTCGGTTTCTGTATGAAGATGGTGAGGCTAATTACAAGCACCCAGGAGAAGGTCAGTTTGTAGGCAACAAAGGTAGGTTCTGCTAAGGAAAAAGCTGATGGAGGAGAAGTTCTATAGCACCATTTTCCCCATTATCTGAAGCTTGCCCACAGCATGTTCTTTGTAGAGTCTTTTATCCTAATGTAAAGTTTCTCTGTTCCAAATACATTACAACAGCCCAGATGTTCACTCCCATAAACAAAGAATCTAATAATGATCTGCAATTCAAAGACCACTAATGTCCAAATAATTGCAATAGTATATGATAGGATCCACTGGACTCAGATACTTTCAAGTTTCCTATATAATGCAACCAACACCAACATCATGATTTTTGTAAGTATATATGTGCCTGTGAGCTTTGAGTAAAATACATTTTCATATCAAAAAGTAACATTAGTTTTGCCTAATTGCATTTTTCAGCTATTATAGGGTTATGTTGTAACAAATCAAATGGAAGGATGGACTACAAAAACACTGCAACAGTTTTTAACAGAAGATATTGCTCTAATTCTGTGAAAATGGTAGTGAATATCTTTAATAATATTGACTATAGGGAAACAATAAATATTGCAATGCATTTCTTTCCTCGTGACTGCCTTTGAGATCAATGTACTTGGTGGAACCAACACAGAAATGATCAAAATGTGTCGAGGTGTTTTGACTCTCTTCAGGTGATGAGCTCGTGTTAGTGCTCCAGAGAAAGAGGTTTTGGAGGATTAAACTCCAGTCAGAGCTGACCGGCGTGGAAGTTTGGCTTTCCCAGCCAATGTCATTTGTAGAGAGAATTAGCTGGCAGACCTCTGCTGTGGGCATGTCACTTGCTGCAATGAAAAGGGTAAAAATATTGCAGCCTGATGGTAATTATAATTAAATTTCAAACCCTAATGAGTTAGGCTGCCCATGTGGCATGCAGTATATCTGACCTGCTCTGCCTAACTCGGGTTTTATTCATGGAAGGTTAGGGTTTCATCTGTTTTATAATTATGGTGCAAAAGAGTGTTTATTAGCATTTGAGTTTTGCATGTATTTGAGAGCTCAGCAGGTAATCTCTGCAGATGAAATAAATCCATTCAATTTATTATTAAATAAATTATTCTTCAATAAATTATCTTTATTCAGACTTCTACTCTGTCATCATGATCTTTCAAATGCTAGAATACAAAGGAAAGATTCCAGTGAATGCTTTTCACAGCAGTCCTTTTCATCTCTACGGCTGCAGATGATTTTGTACAGGAGACTGAATATTGCCTGGTTTTTATCTCCTGTGAGATGATCCTTGTCGGAAATTAGTCTCAGGAGCACATGTGGGTAGCTATATATATGTACATATTATTTATTTAAGGGACTATTTATGCAAATGACAATGATGAATTGTGCAAGAAATGTCATTTTGTCAGCCAGGGCTTCCAAAGCTCAGACAGAAGGGATTAACGGTGCAAGTCTTTTACCCCTTCCGTTTGACACAAAGCAGATTGTAGTTTTATGAAATGATTGTGTGGAGGGCCAGACTATCTCCTCTGAGCTGCACTAAGCTCTCTAGTGTTACATTGGAGGTGACATTAGCTCATCGTGTTTGTGCGATTTTTTAAACTACTGAGATGCTAGTAAAAAAAAATGAGCATATTTTTGAAAGCGTGGTTCAAATGAAGCTTGTTTTCTTGAGTATGCTAGCAAGTCTGTGCAAGACTAAAACTGTCAGAGAGGGAGGAGATAAAATATGTAGGATGTGCTAACAGATTTAAATAGATCTGATCTGTGTTATGTTGAGCTTTAAATGAACCCAATTCCTGTAATTCATACTGACCGTTTAATATCTTTCCTCCTGTGCTGATTTAAATAACTCCCAAAGAAGCTGTCCCCCACAGCACCTGATTTTATTGAATAATTCCATTGGCAGTGACACCAATGCTGTTATAATGTGGGGTTTTGGAAGGACAGTCTTTGTACTGATGTGGGAAATGATGGAAGGTTTCTCATGCTAAGAATAATTAGTAAAGAAAAGGTTTCCTGGTGCTCAAGTGACTCCTGAATACAGAACGTATTTAATTTACATATAAATACTTTGTTAATGAGAAATAATAGAATGAAAATGATGGGGGTGGATTATAGACAAGCAAAAATGTTTTAACGAAATACTAGAAAAGGTTATGTGTTCTTACACACATGCTCTACTGGGTGTTTAAAACTGTTGCTGCCACATAAAATTGGCTTAAATAAATTTGCCACTTGCTTTATGCCACTTATAGCTTGTTGCAATCTAAATGACGTGCAAGTTTGTGCATGGAACCTTTAATACAGAGTCTGTGCCGAAGCCTCAGGAGTCTATCACTCTGCTTGTATTCTATCCCCTAGTCTCATGTGTATACACACTGACACACACAGAGCCGAGTCCAGAAAAGAGCACAGATTGGGGATTGATCTTGTTTAGAACTTCAAAGCTTAAACAAGAGAGAATTAAAGAAGTAGTTTTGTTTTGATCCATTCCATTTTTCAGAGGCATTTGCCAGCTGGGACAAAAAAAAAAAAAAAGTGTTCCTCTTTCTTTTCCATATTTGGTTGAGATTTTCAACCAGAAGTCAAAGAACAAAAGTGAGGGTCAGTTTTATTCAGCAATCCATTGCTCCATCTGGGGTAGTCTGGCAGAAATGTCTGCCTCTGAGCTGATCAAAGAAAAAATTTCCTTAATTAAATAGAAATTTTGTTTTCACATAAACTAGTCAGATTTTTAAACAATCAGGAACATTTTGGTTTTCTTTCAATATGACAATGAAAAGAAATTAAAAGAATAATTAAAATTGGTGGGAAACTTACCTCTTGTACAATTTTAATTGATTGTTGGTTTGCAAAATATTTTGGGAAGTGATATGTCAGAAAGTCTGTTGTTTTTCTTGCTTTAAACCTGGAGTGAAAGAGAATGAAGTTTAAAAAAAATTAGAGATGAAAAATAAGTATTTGAACAATCACTCCATATTCTTAAGGCCAAGGAAGGGCTATTCCTTTTGCCTAGTGGCTACTCTTTCTTGCAGGTTAATTGAAAAACTGAAGGTAAAAGGGACAGGATAGGGGAAATGGGAGTCTCAAGATTTCTCTGTTCTTTCTCTTAGGTTGATGAAGCGGCGCTTTTGAAACGTCACAAGCAGGGATGGCTGATGGAAATCTCTAACAACCTGGACCATTGCATCGCTCGCCTTAGGTATGGCTTGTGACATATTTCTGTGAGTTTCTCTCCGCTTCCTAATCCTCTGTTTACATCTTTCTGCCTTGTGCCATTTTAGTGTGCATACAGGAAACGTTGAGGGATGCCTCATCTTATTCCAAGTCATCTTTTGAATGTAAATCCATCCTTCCAAACAGCAGCAGTCATTATTAGTGACTACCAACTACCAATGCTTCATATAATTTCTGTATGCTAAATGTGTCTTCATTCAGTTTCATGAATATGCATAAAGCAATTACGAATAGTGTTACACTTGAAAAATCACTCTTGGAGCTTTCCGGAACCGGTGATTAACAATTACATAAAGGTTGAAAGATCTGCTGCCTAGACAAGTCTTGGAAACCACATATAGAATTATTGCTTGGTTTGACTATGTGTGATTAGTACATTGCAAGATGGAATTATATGAGGTGCATTTTCTTCAACCAATCTTTTTAATTTATTCCAGAGATGCAAGAAAGAACAAAATTGCCCTTAGCTTGGGTTACCATGGGAATGTGGTAGACCTATGGTAAGTAGTATGGCTGTAAAATGGATAGATTAATACTCTTGCTTGTAGATCAACTTGGAATTAATTTCCAAACTTGAATGTGAAGAGGTATTAAACCTAGTGCCATGTTCATTACTCTAGATACTCATGGAAAGCTGTATCATCAAAAGAGAGGTCATCATCTTTGTGTTCCATTTCCTGGTTGCTTCCCATGCACGTTATCCATTCTTTATGGAAAGGTTTTTCTGGGGAAAGAAATCCCTAAGAAATACCAAGGACTGAGACTGACCAATAAGATTAACATGTCATACTAGTATTTGACTCTACCAGTATTCCTGCACAGGTAAAGCTGAAGTATAAAAATTGCACCTAAATCTTTATTGCCATCATTTCCCACTACCTTACCTTTAAAAAAAAAAAAGACTTAACCTGCCAAGGGAGTACTTTTATAAACAACATCTTGGGATGGAAGAAGCTCAGCTGAAATGGGAGCTAGGATGCAAAATCACAGCTTCTGTTCAAACACTTCATGCGTTGTATCCCCCTCATTGTATTCCTCAGGGAGAGGCTGGTATACGAGTTGGACAAAACAGGAGAGCTGCTAGTTGATCTGGGATCTGACCAAACTTCGTGTCATAATCCATTCAGCGGAGGATACTATCCAGTACAGCTTGGCTTTGAGGAAGCAAAGCAGCTCCTTTCCACCAACCCAGGGAAGTTCCGTACCCTGGTACAAGAAAGGTAGATGTTTTGGTGATGCCTGTTTTTAACTTTTAAGTTGAATTGCTCTGCAAGTGATCAGATCTTTGTCTTTCTCACAAGAAGTTTCTGTTCTTTATCGCCATAGAAATCTGGGGTAGAACTACAGTACTAATAACTCCCAACTTTGTACTTAACATGAATGTCACTTAGAATTGGGCAGTCATTTACCACTTTAGGATTGGTCTCATAGTGTATAAGATCAAAGTTCTGAACAGTAATGATTTATTTTATGAATGCCTTAATCTTAAAAATCTGGAACAATAACCACTATTCCATGTGGTCTGCCAGTTGGTTTAGTGTCACTGACTATAGCATAAAAAGCCAAATGATAACCCAGAAAGTCCGTCTAACTCACCGTGCTTATGTGATTTTCTCCGTGGTCATTCAGTTTCTGTCTATCTCTCCATTCTCCCATGCCTTTGGTGAGTTCATGATATTTTTTGATACTTTATTTCAGTCTGAGAAGACACGTGGCTGCAATTAACAGGCTGGCTGATAAGGGCATGTTTTTTTGGGATTATGGCAATGCTTTTCTATTGGAAGCTCAGAGAGCTGGTGAGTAGATCCTGGAGTTCTTAGGTGAAAATAGGGACCATCATGCATGCATCTTCCTAGCAGTATATTTTGGTAAGATATGGTTGACCACTGTGTTATGCTGACTCTTCTGTCTCTCTCTGGTTCTCAGAGACCCTTTACCTTCTCTATGGCTGAGGCAGAGCCTTCATGGCAACCCAGGTGCAGCTTACATTTTATAATTTTTCTTCATCGAGTCACTGACTATTAAAATTCTTTTATAGGTGCTGATGTTGAGAAAAAAGGAGCCAATAAAACAGAATTTCGATATCCTTCCTATGTTCAGCACATAATGGGGTACGTTGGGGAGAGCTTGAAATAAATCTCTCTAGTGCCTTGTGACTCCTTTTGTTTAGGGAGAGAGTAATACAGAGAATCCACATAATGCAGATCTTGCAGTGCAACATAAATGATGAAAAGGAGCCAAAGGTAGCAGTTGGAAAATTGACCTTACAAGTGTTATGTCAGGGTTAGTCTTATTTTATTCCACTCTGCAGTAATAGCCAGTGTGGCTTAGGAAGATGTCCTGTTGGGTCTGAGCACCACGCTCGTGTTTTCTATGGATATCCTTATAGTTACTCCTTGCATTTTCCTCTGTATGGGGGGAAAAAGAAGAGCTATGCGGGCAGGGACATGTTGTATGTGATCAACATAAGTAAACTCTGACAGTAGAGGTTTTGCTGATGCTTTGTCCTGAAAGGCACAGCACGGCTTGATAATGTAATTTAAAGCTTTATCCTTATTAGGATTAAAAGGTCTTATGAAAGCAGACACCAGATGTGGGAACAGCAAGCTAAAACATTACCAAATCAAAATACTTCACTTCTTGATGTGAATAGCTACATTTTCTCTTTTGCATCAATCTTCATGAAGCAGTTCTGCTCAAGAGAGTAGCCAAGTCACAGCCTCAAACTGTAACTATATGCAGCTTCACTTCTAGGTGCTGTAAATGAAGACCTTGTCTCTTCAGAGCAATAGAGTTCAATTCCAAATCATTGAAGCCTCTGTCTACACTGAAGTTAAATGCACATCTGCAATAGGACACTCTTCTACCCGTATCTCCAACTATACCCTTTACCCAAGCTGTGCATGCTGCTTGTAGAAAAGCTGAGCTCAGGAAACCTGTTGAGGGACTGGGTGTACAACACCTTTTGCCTCTGGCTTGTGCTTAGCTTGCCTATATCATGTGGAAAAAAAGCCTGAACATTAAGGTATCAACCAGATTAGATGCCTTCCTCTGGAACTCAACTGAAGCTGTTGTGTGTGGACAGTGAATGAGTTTGGACTCCAGCACTTGTTCAGAACCTACACTTGTCTAATAGTGTAGATGCGTTCAGAGTTAGCCTGGGTTAAGGATGAAAAGACCAGGCAGCAGGGAGAGTATGTTTGACGAAATGAAAGAAAAGTTGCAATTCCTATGAAGCTGTTCTGGTTTGATTGAACTGCCCAACATTCCAACCAAAATTCTGGCCCGATTGTATTTTTATATACCAGTCAATGGCTACATGAAAGCTCTGCTTAATATCTCAATTAATGGTCCCTGATGCTTCTGTTTAGCTTAGTTCATTGAAAATGTTTCAAATTCTTCTGTCCCAGGCTAATGAAAGAAAAGCACTGCTAGCAGCCAGGATAAATAAGGAAAGAATTTCAACTATCTCTTAATGAAACATGTTCTCTTCCCAGGGACATTTTTTCCCTGGGATTTGGGCCATTCCGCTGGGTTTGTACCTCAGGTGACCCACAGGATCTTGCTACCACCGACTCAATTGCCATGTCTGTTCTGGAAGACTCTATACGTCAGGGAGGTAAGACACCATCCCATACCCCGTACTGGGGGTTCTTTTGAGGAGAAACGAAAACCGAGTAGTACAACGTGTGATAGTTTTTGGCTGAAACTGTAGAAAGCACTGTACTTCGCCTGTTCCATGGGGACAGGAGATCTCACTCCAAACTCTTACACAGACTGTAACCAGTAGGTAAAATATAAAAACACCCTATGAAGAGGTTATTGATCTCAAAGCTATTGATGCAATTTTGGCTAAGAGCATTTCATTTGTTACAGATTTTTCTTCACTTTATCACCTTGAAACTTTAAGGTAAATAGTATCTTTCATCAGTAGGTCTCCAAAACATTTTTAAAGGAGACAAATTGGTCTGCACCTTCTCACAGTAAATAAGGCATGGGAATATAGGGAACTTTTTAAGAGGCTAGCAAGCAGAAACTAATTTTTCATGGGTGTGGTGCTCCATCCAGTGTCATTTATTTGTGATTACAATTTTGAGATTTTTTTTGTCATCTGTCAATAACTTGATAGCTGTTTCTACTCACAGGTGGAAGTAATCTGGGATATCTGCATAGTGCTGTATGCTACTCTAGCATCTAGGAATTACACTATTTTTTACTTTTCCATATCCCTGAAAGTGGACTAGTGCTGTTATCCCCTGCTTATGAACATGAGCTGAGACAAAGCTTATTTTGTGTCAGTTAACATGAATCCTGATCTCCCAGGCTGCAGTGGAGGATCCTGCTACTTTCCCTTTCTTTCTCTGCTTTTACAGTAGCTGGTCAGCAGACTCACACTTGAGTGACTTTGTCCCCTAGCACTGAAGTCCTCAGCTCTTTTGTTTTGAGGGAGTGGAGCTTGATGCTTTTGGGAATCAAGAAAGGGATCAGAAGGAAACGGATCACAAATGCAAAGCATATTTTAGGAGAAGAGCATAACATTTGTATGTGGTAATACTGAAATATTTGTTGCGTCTTTCATGAAAGAGGTGAATTATTGATAACAGTGGGTCTGACCCTGCAAGGTCCTTAGCTCTGCCTATTCCCTTAAACTTTCTTTAGGAGTCATATTAAAGAAACAGCACTGAGGCATGAGGTGGTTTTAATGCAATGGACCAGAAGTGCCTCCTCTGTTCTGTGGATATTGAAATTTTTTGCATTTTTTTAAACCTAGTCCCTCAGTTTAATTGAAGTGAGGCTGAAATTCAATACTAGAGTGTTGGATCTCTCTTCAAAGATTGGCAGTATTTTTTTCTGCCACGTACTGCAATCTCCAGTCATCTTCTCTCAAGATTTGAACTGATACATGACCTTTGGATGTTTTGCATTGCAAGACTAGGAAATTAATCTATTACTGTGTAGTATAACATGTGGGTGTTTATATAGATGGCAATGTGACACTGTGCAGAGAATTCTCTTCCACAGGCAAAAAGCATTGAACTCTTGCATGATATTCTTAATCTAAATGTAAAGTGACATTTAAAAAATACCAACAGGTGAAAGCAGGCTTAAGGGTAACGCTACTATTGGATTTGCTGTTGAATTTAGCAGGACAATGGGAAATGGATTTCAAAGAGGAATTAAAACATAATTTGGCCAGAAAACAGCTATTTGTGGACTCGTGTTCTTGAATATTCCACTTCCTGCCCACTACCTATGGGACCTGGGCTTGGACCAAGTTCCAGGCTCTGGATATCATCACACACATATACATCTAAAATCTGAACCTATCGTTTGTACTTTAGAAAAGAATCTTTTACAATGGCTAAGTGAAAACTCCACAGAGCTGAAGACTGTTGCATTCCAAATCTAAAGTTTTGACCTTGCCTTGAGTCCAACGTTAAACATTCTTCTCCTTTTGTGGAGATGAAAATTTGTGCTTAAACATCACAAACCATGAAAGATGTCCTATGTAGTTTATTGTGCTCTTCCCCTCCTGAGGTGCTCAATTTTAGCCTTTGCACATGAGATGCTGCCCCGATCTTTGGAGTGTAACTTGGATTTACAACCTCCATGGTAGCTTGAAGGCTAAGCTGAAGCATAACAACAACACAAATCTTCCAGGAGCAAAAATAGGCGATCACTGTGTTGTTGAGGGCTATTCCTCTGGGCAGACAATATTTTCTAGAATATTTTAAACCTTAAACAAGTATGAAGGCCAATGAAATACCAGAAGCAACACGGTAGCTTCCTTGTCTTCAAAACATATCCCTGCTCAGGTGGGAAGTGGTGCTGTAGTTTAGCATATTACACACATGGAGTTAATCTAAAATTAAAGTCTTCTTAGAAAAAGTGGTAAGTTTCTTCATTTGCAGGAAGTAAGGCTAAATAGAACGGAGGATTTTTGTACTTCCTCAGGGATAACAGATGAAATCCAGCTTTGGACACACCACAGTTTAGAGTAGAGAATATGACTGTTTATTGGAGCTGGCTCTCATTAAGTATCTGTAATAACCTAAGTGAATACTACCTGTTACCTTCCAAAAGATGTTTCCATAAAGCTTATGAATGACAGCACAGTCCTCCTAGGATAGCACCAGCAGATGTTTCATCTTTCACTCCCTGTGAAGCTAAGAGATGACATGTTAATCCTCATTGCAGAATTTAGGAGCTGTCAAATGGCGACAATCCCTAAAGCACTGGCAGGTCTTTTTAGGATCATTAAAACTCTCTGTATGGAAGGCCTGCCTCTTTAGGAATGAGCATATTTTACATTTAATTTAACAATGTGTTAACCTGGATTAGATATGATTATTTTGTCTTTTCCTCTTTCTATTTTCTAGTTTTATTATGCATAGCTGCTGACATATTGCCTAGTGGAAAGACAACTGCCTTAAACCCTCTTCAGTTACCAGGGACAATTTGAAGTTAGCAGTGTGGAGTTGTTCCAGTTTGACTGACTTTCAAACATAAGTTGCAGATTTAAAATTCAGCTGGATAGGATGCTAGGCCACTTTATCTGGACTGTGCTTTTGCCAAGAAAAGTTGGACCAGATGATTCTTGAGGTCCCTTCCACTCTGTTATTCTATGAAGTTGTAAGTACATTATAATTTGACTTGAAAGTGAGAGTAAACTGCAAAGTGATGAGTAATATGCTATCTTGGAATCTGCAGAAATGATTATAACTTGAAGGTCTAATGCATAAGCAAGTCACTGTAGCTTAGCATGTTCACACCTGTTAGCTGAGCCCTTGTAGGTGATCATGTCTTTTAGGATAAGTCAATGTGACATAGGTTAGACAATAGAACCTACAGGCAGCAACTTCTTCAGTCATTGTCACCTCATCTGAGCTCACACTTGGCCTGCTTGGAAAGGCATAACTGTAAAAACCCATTCTATATTCCCTCTTCCTTTTGGTGCACACTTGCTGGTGCTGTGGCTGGAGAGAGCTGATTGTACCAGAGGTTGCCACATATCCAACTGATCCATGCCATATTTCACTGTTTCACATCAAGTATCCTTATTCTTAATCTTCTTTGGTTTGACTGATCGAGATGGAATGACAGAGATATAAATGAGAGGAGAAGCTGGAGGATATAAAACCATTATCTATAATTTTCTTCTTGGATAACATATATGTCTAAACAAAGTATAGGATGGATCTACACATAAAGTAGCTACTCCATAATAAGTTTTGCTGTGCAGCTTGAGCTCCATAGTAATGCAAGATAAAGTACCTCAGTTTGTAGGATAAGAGGCCTCAGCTTTATCTTAGGATAAAAACATTCACGTGGGCCGTTTAGTACAGAGCAACTGCTATGCTATAAATCTATATCCCAGCATTGGTGTAACTTATCCTCAAGTATGTGTTGCCAACAGCTTCTGAGAATTTCTGCTGTCTGACTCAAAGGAGTTATTTATTACCTGATGCAAGACTGGACTGTAGTACCCAATGTCATGGAGTTTGCTAAAACTACTAATTAAGCAAAGTCTTAGCAAGAGGTTGGGCATTTAGTGGGCAGGATGCCAGGTGAACAAAATGAGCAGTAAATGTAACCCATATTTCAAGATTTAATTTAGTTTGCTGAAGATTTGAATAGGAGTTACAACTCCAGCTGCGTCCTAGGCAATGTCTTAATGTTTCAGAGCACTAGTCCTTTAAATATATGGTACCAGTTACTGCATCAGCAGCACAGAATATTCTGTATAGCATTTCCTATATGCGTGCTTGTATCCAATAGTAGATGCTGACTTTCTAGTGCTGGCAGATGAATTAAATTAAATTTAGACCATATTGCATTCATTTTCTAAACCTCTTCTCTTTTCTTGCTTTCTCTTGCAAGTGAGCACATCTGTGAAGCAGCAGTACCATGATAACATCCGCTGGATTCGGGAAGCTGGCAGGCACAGCTTGGTAAGTACACAACCTCCTTCAGCACATGTGACCACTCCTGATCCAGAAGGCAGTTTTTGAATGTTGGAGTGAAAAGCAGGAATGGGCATGAATGTAAACACTGGCTATAACTCCCAGGGCTGATAACTTAAACCTCTCTCTAAGGCAGAGTTAGAGTGAGCTGAAGCAGTTCTTTCCCTTTGCTTCCTCATCTGGAAATGTTCAAATAATCCAGCAATATCTAATCTTATATCTGTAATCAAAAAAGCCAATGATTCACCACCCTACAGGTGGGTGAAACCTACAGGTTAGCTCTTCCACCATCACCAGTTCCAAACATCTGTTTCTCAGCTGCCAATAAGGGATTTGTTGATAGGGGGATTACAGACTTGATTTAAAAAGTGGGATTTATTGGACAGTAGCAGCTGAATACAGAAATACATCTCGCTGAATGTGTGAGTGCAGATAAAACTCTGTTCAAAGAAGGATTTTATTTTATTTTTTTTGGAAGCAGAATGTTGACGAAGAAATAATTTGCACTTTCTCCTGCAGAAGGGGTCATTCTTGTGACTCCATTTATCTGGGGTCTGAAGATAAGCCAGTTGCACAGAGGACCTTATCACTCTGGCATTTTTATTTTCCAGGTTGTTGGCTCTCAAGCTAGAATCTTATATTCTGATCAGAGGGGTCGTGTGTCCATAGCTGTGGCTATTAATCGAGCGATTTCTGAAGGAAGGATTAAGGTTTGTCTTTTTTTTGTCTTGATATGGTCTGTTAATTGTGTTTAACATCTGAGGCTGGGTGGCAGATAGGAAGGGAGAGAGCTTCAACCAGTAAAAGCAGGAGTGTCTGCCATTTACACGAGGACAGTTTTCTATTAGCATTAATGCTCAGTCCTCATCTGTGACACCAGTATTGTGCTGTGTAATAGGAGAGACAGGTTTAGAAACTCCCTGAAATAATCTACTTTTTTTTTCCTTGGTGGGAATCTGCCTTATTTCTATTCAGGCATCTACAAGTGTGATGTATTGTGCTGTGATTTAGAGAAGTGTACAATGTGACACCCTGGGGACCTAAAATCCTGAAGGCACCAAACAGTAATTATGCTCATTACTATGTGTATTGCAGCATCAGATCAAGGCATCTTTACCTCCATTCCTTTTATAGCTGAGTTACAATTACCCTTTTTAAAGGGACAAACTCAAGTAAAACTTAGAATAGATCCTTGCTAGGAAAGGTCTGTTTTTTGTTACTCTTAAAATATTTCAAATGCTGTTGACCTCAGGATTCAAAACGAACGTCACTGCAAGCTAGTCTTGAAAAATAAATCTGACCAGGCAGAACACACCCTTGGAGCAATGACTGACAAGGTCAGACTCCCAGGCCCCTCAGATTTTGTTGCGTGTATTTTGTTTCTGAAAAACTCCATTCCCCATGTCGCAAGCTGGGTGCTCCTCCCTGCTTTCAATGGTTTTCTAATTCACTGCCAGCATAAGCTGGCCAGCTAATTCCAGACCACGTGCCAAAAGATAACTAAGACCTGCAAGCTGATGTAGATTCATGCTGTCAATTAAATTCCAGATCAAAAATGGGCTACTTTGAGCTATATGAAATCACTGATTAACCTATTTTTAGTCTTGGAGTCTTCAAGAGAACGAAAGTGTTAAAAATTCTTACTGCTAGCTTTCACTTTCAACAGCAAACAAACTATTTTTGAAAGAAGATTTTTGCACACTGGAGTATCTTTGCGATTTCAGCAAAGAAATGCTCAGATGACACAACCACACTGCTTCCCCTCTTCTTCCTGCCTTTCTTTGTCATAAAAGGAAGCTTTTGTTCTTAGTTATGAAAAGATTGATGGCTCTCATGACAGTACGTGAACAACTGCTTTATAATGAATAATAGCAGGCAAAGTGTTTCAGGGCATTTAGAAGAGGGGACAAAGCAGAAGTTTGAAATGACTTAGAACAGAAGTGAATTCAGCAAATGATGATCCTTGGTAGCACTAACAGTCCATGAAGGATTCCATTGTCTCTTCCTTGGCTTTTCGCAGGCTCCAGTAGTCCTCAGTCGAGATCACCATGATGTGAGTGGGACTGATAGTCCTTACAGAGAAACGTCAAACATTTATGATGGATCAGCCTTTTGCGCAGGTCAGCAAAGCGTCTGAGGCTTGTCTGTCTGGGCAAACAAGGAAATTACTTTCAAAGATAAAATGTTTTATTTTTCCTGCAACATTTTAAAATGGTTTTGCTTAACCCTTTAATCAAAATTAACCACATTTCCTGAGAAGCTTTATGTGACATAATAATGGTAAACATGAATGTGGAGCTAGTGAAATAGGAGAGGTCTAGAAAAATGCTGAAAATTCAATGAAGATGCATCAGATTTAACTGATATAAATGAAGAGCAGTCTCTCTCAGGGGATTATATCTTCTGTTTTGTATTAATTTTGCACCTCACTGTTTCAAAGAGGTCATCTGAGCAGAATTACAGCCGCATTTTCTTGGATTCCACAAGATCAAAATCAGGTCTATAATAGTATTTTGCTTAAAGCAAAATGATCCCTGTGTTCATTTCACTGCCTTAGGGCCCAAGAAGACATCCTGGAGTTTCTGAATGGAACTTTCCTGGTCATGAGGAAACACACTTTAATAGGAAAATCATAAGAATGGAAGTCAAGCATCATGGATTAGACTCCAAGACTTGTTGCTGGCTCATAGTGTGACTGTGGGCAAATCATGTAGGTTTGCTATACAAAAGGAGCCTCTAATTCTGCACAATTGACCTGAGCTAATCTGACTCTGCTTTTAAGTTCATGAAATGGTTCTTTAGAAAAATAAACCCAAGAAATATTGGATTGAAGTCATGAAAAAAAATGAGTGAAGTACTAAGCAATTTTTAACCTAAATATTCTTCAATTTTCCATCCATAAAGAAGAAATCATTATAATAGTTTTGTCTCAGTAGTGTATCTGCATTTCATGAATGAACAATCAAAGTGGCTTGAGCCTGGAGGATACAAGATGCTGTAGAAGGAGAAATTATGATTAAGGTAGCTGAGCATATTGAATTACTTCCATTATGGGAATTCATAATAGAACCAAATTATGGCTCAATTTTAAGGAGAAAAGTTCCCTGCTAACTCAACTGGGTTTCCTGGTGAATTGAGGCTTTTAGCTGTCTATTAGTCCACTTCAACACCTTTTACGTTTAGTAGGTCTAACAGGCCAGATGGATAGATGCCTTGAATAATGTTTGGTTCTGACAAGCTGTGAGAAATGGTGCAGCTGCATACAGAACAGCAATCCAAAGTAATTTCTCCACCAAAGGGCTTAACAATATGAGTAAATCTCAGGCAATTCCCTCAGAAGTGGACAATAGACAGGACTTGTGAAACCCCACTGCTTATCCTGCTATGTTTTTTTTCTTTGCATTTTGTGATTTGCATGAACTATTGGCCTTCTCCAAGGGCTTGTCTAAACCCTGTTGACTGCTGATTTCACTGGTCTTTGAAACCAGGCCTAGCTCTGTTTTACCAGATGAGCCTCTGGAGGTAATAAAAGAACATTTTAGGTCTTCCCCTCTCCCTTCTTTTCCTTTGTTTTAACTCTATATTTGAGCTGGTTCAGTTGTAATGTCTCCTCTCTAGCACATTAGAGAGGTGTGTGCTAGAGTGTTTCTCTGTTTTATTTTGTCTTACAGTAAGTACCTCAGCCTGGTCCTTGGCAAACATGAGTCCTTGCTGCTTGGTAGAGCATAGGTCAGCACAGACATTTGCCCAGTTACTGGCTTTAATCAGCATGTTATTACATCGTTAGTCCACTTGCCATGCTCCTTGTCCAACCTCCACTCTTATGCTTGTGGCTGAGGAGAAAATCTCTACATTTTTAGAATATGGGGGGTTTTATCTCTCCCATTCCCTCTTGACAGCACTATAATTATGATAATTGGGCTATTAAAGTGACATAATGCCAGATAAGAAATGCCATAATGAGGCTTTTGACAGGGTTTTACATAGATTAGTGCTCAAGTAAACTCATTTTTCCATCAGATGTGTAACAACAGCAGGTCTGCAAATGTGACTGGCTGGTGGGGATTTTGCTGTTTGTCTCTTATTTTCTCCTGTTAAAAGCATAGCTAATGATCTATTAAATCTGTCCTGAATTAAATATGGGCAAATGATTTCAGTAAATTTTACTGTTACCCTCTTTTCATCTCTTCGGTTATGTCCTTTAGCACAAATTGTAGTGAACATACAAAATTCTAGTGACTATTTCAGTGGCAATACGTCTGACGTTACTCAAATAACATTTGTCTGCTAACTTATTTTTCTTCATGTTCTTTTTTTTTGTTGTTGTTAAAAAAACCCAAAACTCCTCTCATAATATTTTAGCAGTTCATATTCAGTGTAAAATTCCAACATGTCCAGAGAATCAGGGCTAATATCACTTTTATCCCAACCGTGTTCCCAAAATGCAGCTCCTTAGCTTCAGAGTGACTTTCTTCACAGGGCTGAATTAACTCAGCAGTCTCAATGTAAAATACTTCAGGCTTTTGAGGACTGCAAGGTGTGCAGTTTTCTAAACTGCCCCCCATTTGAAAACCCTCCACATGGATGTATCCAGCTGGTTTTTCCATGACTGAGGCATCCCCAAGGAGAGGACTGTATTTCTCTCCACCCTTGGGAGGTATCTCTCAGCTCACGAGTGGTAGGTTCCTCAACTGCTTGATTTGGCTCACAAATGCAGAAAGCACCAGAGTCCTCACAAACTACAGCTGGGAAATTGGCTGGGAAATTCCTCCAGTGTAGGGGCAAGGAATGGGAGGAAAACCTCTATTGCCTCTTCCTCCCAAGAATGAGATGCTCACTGTGTATTTGTGAGAGAAGCTGTAAATAACCCCCATCTCCAACACTGCTTTCACACAGTCATAATCGAGGTGTCAGTAGAATGAGTAAGCAGCACAACAGAAAAATGAATGCAGCATTTCAGAGCTGTGATAACGCTTTTCCTCTCCTCCTAGACATGGCAGTACAAAATTTTGTTGGAGATGCATTCAGAGGAGCAACTTGGGTTGCGTTACACAATGGTGGTGGAGTTGGCTGGTAAGAACTTATGTTTCTAAAGGTGGACTCTGAATCCCATTGCCACTGCTGTGTGTGCGTGTGGGGAGGAGAGACAGGAGGGGAACTGCACAAAAAGGTGTGTGTGTTACTGGAGTAGTACAATATCACGGTGATGGAAAGGATGGGTTGGCAGACCAAGACTGAAAGGATCTATTATAAGGTGTAGTGTAGTGTTGTATGATACTTTAATGCTTATATATCTAGAAAAGGTGTTTTGGACACTGGCCACAGCACAATTTGGAAGCCTTAATTTGCCAGACAAGGACGGTCTGCCATGGTCTTTTTGAACAAATCCTGTTTACAAAGTTGTCTTCGCACATGCACAGTCGGAGTGTTAGTGGATGGATTATATTTAGGCTTCCCCTTAAGATGTATTTAAATCTGTGACCTTAGACCCCGATATAAATACCCATGTGCTAAAGTGTAATGAGGGGTTATTGATACAAAACAGCCCAGGTGCCAGCAAACCCCCTCGTCTTCTTTCTCCTTTTGCTTTGTGCCTGGTAGGATTAAACACCACAGGCAGGTAAGGACTGGATTCAATACTATTTTCATGCAAGCTGCAGAACTAAGAGAAATGCCTGAACTGAGAAGCAGAATAAAAGAAATATAATGTAAGGAAAGAGAAACCAAGCTTCTTCATGTGCCACAAAAGGTTATTCTGTATTCACAAAAGCCTGGGGGACAGGAGACCCTGGCCACACTGCAGTCTTTTAATTCTGGTTTGGTTTTTAACAGTGTAGTCCAGCAGCCTCTCCCATTTACAATCATGTCCTTATTTTGTGGTGTCACCAGTCAAATGGGGAACAACCCTCTATCAAATATTGCAGTGGACTCTCTCTCTTCCCTGTCTATCCAGTTCTGGAATGTACCAGCTAAGAGCAAGCTAAAGATCTTGTAGCTGAAGTTATCTTCAGAGACACTTGATGATACTTAATTATTACTCATTTGAGTGAGTTGGATCTAGAAAACATCCCTTTGAGAAAGGTGGAAAATTCTCTGTCCTCTACTCTTAACTTCGATTTCAGTGAATTAACAACTGTATACAAGGTACGTGAGAGTAACATGGAAGAGTGGGATAAGAAATCTTTGAGGGCTTAAACACCTGGAGTGAAAGGGTGGCTTTACCAATTTCAGTGATAACTACTGTGGCAAGGATTTAATTCACAACTCACATAATTCTGAATGGAAGATACATACCAGAATATCTGCTGGTCATCTCAGTCTCAGACTCAAGACAGCAGCAGCCTAGCTTTGTCTGGTTTTAGCTGCAATTAACCTTATAAAATATCTGCCTATGAAATACAAGCAAAGAAAACAACTTTCCACTATAGAATCATAGAATCACCAGGCTGGAAGAGACCCATCGGATCATCGAGTTCAACCATTCGTATCAAACACTAAACCATGCCCCTTAGCACCTCGTCTACCTGTGACGGGACAGTGAATCAACCACCACCCTGGGCAGCCTGTTCCAATGCCCACTGACCCTTTGTGTGAAAAACTTCCTCCTAATGCCCAGCCTAAATCTCCCCTGGCAGAACTTGAGGCCATTCCCTCTTGTCCTGTCCCCTGTCACTTGGGAGAAGAGCCCAGCTCCCTCCTCTCTACAACCCCCTTTCAGGTAGTTGTAGAGAGCAATGAGGTCTCCTCATTGCTGAATATTTTTATAAGTGATAATTTTTAGAATTGCCAAAATAATTGCTTATACCACAAATATTGTGTGCATTGATGTTGCTTATAGGATACCAATGATCATATTCCCTATCTTCTCCTAGCCTCTATAAGGCAAATCCTGCATGTTTCTAGCCCTCTGAGCAATTCAGAGATGGGCTGCATGGCAAGACTGCCCTTACTAGTGGAAAACTGGCACTGACCACATTGCCATTTCAGTTATAATTTTTAGATGTTTAAGTGGAGTTATATCATTAGAGAGAAGCTCTTCCCCAAGGCAGAGCGAAGGTACTGTTATTTATGTAATGCATCAGAAAATTAGTGTGTGGCTATTCATCGAACACAACATATTGATGGAAAACCAGGGTTTGGTTAGCCTTTTTGACACCTCTTACGTCTGCCTAGTGGCTTGTCAATGTGGAGCAGTATCTGCTCACCTTGTTCTTGGGAGCAGTCACAGCCCTCTGATTAAGTTACTGTGCTTCAGTGAAGAATGAGGACCCTGAAAATTAGACCTGCCTCTGCAGGAACTTTAATAAGCCACCATGCTGAGATTTGGCTGTGGTAACAATGTCATGTCATTAGATGCTGTGGTCTGGAGAGCCCCTGAAAGTCATCGCACGACAGGTGGTTCTGCTTGGCTTAAAGAATCATAGCACTACTCTTACTAGTTAAAGCACCCTCTGCCTTCTAAGTAGAAAGAGAGGAATAATTTAAAGCTGGGAAAAGAAGCAAAACCAACCCCCACTGATTATTAATTACATTCTTTGCATGGAAGAGACATTTGCCTTTAGGTTTTAGGAATCTGGTTTTCTTTTATTTCTGGAGAGGTAAAACTTCAGCTGACTCTGACATAAAGAAATCTCCATGTGCCTGATAATCTTCTCATCAGTTTATTTGGAAGTGTGAAAGTGAACACGGAAGCTTATATACATTTATAAACAAATATGCATGTGATTAGAAAGAAAGCAAGTTGTTATTGGCAATATTTTCCAAGGGGTTCAGAAATGGCAATTGCACTGTGTTCAGCTACAAGTATTCCCTGCAGAGGCTGAGCTTGCCTGGAACTACTGACAGTTTTGCCGTGTCTTCCCTAGGAGACTAGAGAAATGCCTTTTACCTGCTTTGATTTTCTCTTCTATAGCCTTGTGAAGCAAACAGGAAAAAATCAGGATTAGTATTTAGTTAGCTGGAATCTGCATCACATGTGGTGTTTGAGAGACTTAAGATTAACATAGTCTTGACTATAATTACAGCAAATGAATGTTATTAATTTCTTGCTGCCTGTTTACTTGCAGGAGGATGTGTGTTAGCACGGAGCTCGAGTAACCTGTAGTAACAAAAAGGCAGATGCAATTTAGGGATTGGACTGCACTGTTGACAGTGTGACATCTTGATTGTGAGAGGGTCCTTGTTTTCTTTGATCACATTAGAAGGAGACATCTGGAAATTGTAGGAGGTAGCTAAGGTCAAAACGCCACATGTTTCTTTAATTATCTGAGACTGTGACCCAATGCTAATGAAGGCAGAGATCTCACCATTAAAACTGAGAGATTCTGCTAGAAAATCCATCCTAACACACACTGGCATTTAATTTATGAGTGGTTTTTAGACAGTAGGACGAATTCTGATGAGTGATTCTGATTCATACTGGAGGAACTCCATGGAAATTTATGGAGAGGCTCTATATTTATGGAGTGCAAGTGAGATCAGAAGCTCACTGTTCATGCCTAAGCTTCAAAGGATGCTCTTTGGGATGCTGGGCACACAGGGGATCTTTGCCACTTGCTGAACATTGTCTTCCAATGTGGAATAGCTTTATAAAGCACAAGTCCAAAGGTCTGGTTTTCATACTGTCTGATATTGCCAGTAGGCAGTTTTGAGGTGTGTTCATGCCATGATCCCAATTACATTGCAGTGGCATCATTGCCATTCCTAAGGGTACTCTAGCTCAGTACTTTGACAATAAAGACTGGTGCAAAGGTGGCTTCTGAAGCAGCAGTAACTGGCTCTGGTCTTGGTATAATTACATCTGTAACGTTGTCATTCAGTCTGCTTGCCTCTTTTGGAGACGACAGTAAAAACACAAGCTATTGAATTTGCAAGAAATCCAGATGTTTGGATGTTCATTTTCATCCCCAAATGAGACTTAAGAGCAGAACTGATAAAAGATTTAATACAGTAGAAGGATCCTAGAAATTTCAGGCTGAAAAGTACTGACCATGACAATCAAAAGGAAACACTTTATTTTCAAGAGTCAGAGCTTACAATATTCAGACAGCTCAACAGAAAACATCACTGTTTCAAATTTTCCTGATAAAGAAACTGATTCATTCACTGATATTCTGCTGTGAAAAGTGTCAGTTTTGAGAAACTCTGCCTTTCAACAGAAAATGAACTTGCAATAATGATACATAAGAATGGTAAAGGGAATTCACAGAATGGTACTGTGATGGTGAGATCTGGAGCTCCAAGTTCCTCACTGAGCTACGTGAGAGGATCCTACTTAGCACACAGGTAGCATATATAACTAGTGAAAGAATTAATGTCACATAAGTGACATCACTGATATGTCTGATGTTATTCTATGCAAATTTTGTAAATTTACTTATTGTGTTATCTATAAAACACAGAGGACAAAAGCCTGCTTCCCCTCCTGGGATCTCCATGAATACTCTCGTAGCTTGTATTGTGTATGCTATGCCTGACCCTCAGGTATTGCTGATGCTGAGTTGCAATACCAGAAATCTCATAGATTTACAGCCACGGATGATTATCCAGCTGCGCTCACCACTATTTACCATATGCAATGAAACAGACCAGATTCTGATGTTTTCTCTACGTGTTTTCCCTGTGCTTTTAGAAGCTGACTGATATTTCTCCTAAGCATAGTCTGTTTTCAACATATTTCTGTTCTTCTTCTGCCAATGTGTCTGCTTCCCGAAAAGCTGGCAGTGATGTCTTTAAACATCTATGTATCTTATACAAAATGAATGACTGTTTTTGAAAGGATCGAGGCAGATGTGCATTAAGTGGTGGTTAACACATTTTATTAAAATACTTATGCTCTCTCATTTGTCCTGAGAGAATATAAATAGATCCATCTGTCTGCTTTAATAAGTACACAGTCCTCCTCACAATTCTATCTCTGTGGCAGGCTCTGAAGTAGCAAATAGCCACAGCTTAACTTTTAAAAACACCCCCAGATGGGTAACTGCCCAGGCTGTCAGACGTGCTAACCTTTCTTACTTGCTTCTAGAGTCAGCACAGACAGCAATATTCAGAAGATGCAGCACAAGCTTAGATTCTTTTGGCACTCCTGCTTGGAGCAGATACTGACTGCTAGCTAGGTGTTAGAAGAAAGTTGGAACAGGATTGCTGCAAGTCAGGAAACCAGGCCTTTGCCCTGCTAAATTCCAAATTCCACAAACACCTCCTCCCTTTTTTATTTTTAATAATTGTATGGTTAAAGTCACTGATAATCTCTCTTATTCAGTGCTGTTTCTGTGTTCTCATCCTTCTTCCTGCAGTGCAACTGAGCAAACTGACTCGTGTGAATTCTGTGGGATTGTTTTGAGTTACTTCTACTTAATCCTCTTACATTTGTTTTTTTAGGGGGGAAGTGATCAATGGGGGATTTGGCCTGGTTTTGGATGGCTCCAAGATGGCTGAAGAACGAGCTAAGATGATGCTCAGCTGGGATGTTTCCAATGGAGTAAGCAAAACTCATGTTCACTTTAATATTTTTCTGCTTCCAGGATTATGTTTATTTAGATACCTAAATCAAGTACTACCTTTACAGAGCTGGGAGAGAGGGCACAATTATTTTTAGTGAGAGAATTTCGTAAAGTTTATAAGGTACTTGGCTTTACCAATGTGACCTGTCCAGTGATTTGCTTCTACATGAAAATGTAACAAGTCTACCGAAATACTACTCATAAAAATGAAGAAGGCATTACAAAAATTACTTCCAAAGTCAGTAAGGAAACTAGAAACTGGCAGAGGGTTGAAACATTTACTGTCATGAAATTGTGTGCTGGTGCTTGTGCACAAGTGGGTAAGATGGAGGTGCCGAAACGTATAATTTTTACACCCATTGATTTTCTGGTCTGACAGGTCGCCAGACGCTGCTGGTCGGGTAATGACTATGCTTATGAAACGATCTGCCAAGCAATGAAAGAGAATGCCACCCTAAAGGTGACTCTCCCTCACAAGGTGGTGGATGAGAACATCTTGGAGCAAGCTGTGAAATATTAGGGGCATTCCAAGTGCAATGTTGCCCTCGCAGACACATTTGCAGTCGCTTCCTTGTTACTGTGCTCTCTGGCCAAATGATAAAAGCCTTGCAAATGTCTCTCCTATGCAAGTTCTTTTTCCCCTTTAACTTGTTAATGGGGCAAACCTTCTGTGTCTGTGACAGGTCCACTGATGTCAGGAACAGTCTTTTCATATTTGGAACAATATTTGCAATAAGAAACTATTAATTGTAAGGAAAGGAATTGGAATTTTGACCCTGAAAATTAAATGGAAAAACCCAAATCCCCCCGTTCATGATAATTTATTAATTAGAGAGCCAGGTCTGGTAGATAAAATGTGGAATGGAAAGTTGAAACCTTCATTCTAATTCAGAGTGTGCTGCTGTCAGAAAGGAGCCATGAAATCCAGTAGCCAAGCATCTGTGTGTAAACCAACTTACCCTTCAGCTGGTGGAGTATGTACCGATATCACGTGTGCTAGACTCAAGCTTTTCCTTATGGCCGTAAAAGCGTTTGGCAATTGTAATATGAAGTGACACATAAACTGTAACTGGTTAAGCACAATTATCCTGCATGTGGTTTTGCCTGAAATTCTCACCAAAAGCAGGAAAATAATGTGGTGCCAGGAAGTGTATGGAAAAACCTGAAGGTAGTAACTACTCTACCATTTCCAAACATTTTATGGCAAGGCCAGGAAAGTATGAAATAACTCACAATAAATTAGTGTGAGCCAAATTCTGCATCAATCTGAGACAGTGCCTTCTACTGAATCTGATGTTGTGTGTGCTTTGCTGCCTCATGATGATGAGTTGCTTCTTCTCCAGAAGTGCCTTGCACTTTTTAATGGATTGGAGTCTCCAGAAAATCTAGAACCTTAATGTTGGCTGCTGCTTTTTAGTGAAAAAACATTGGTTATTACCCATTTGGATGTGAGTGATGCAATTAGTAAAGCATTATAACAAAATGATTATGTACTTTCCTTCTGAAATAAAACACAACTGATGTGAAACAAACTAAAGCACCAAAGGCAAGACAGTCTGGGCTTCCTTCACCCAGTCGTTGATTATGAAGTAAAATAGGGATAGGTCTTTTTGATCTCCCTCCTTCTTTCTAAGAAGTGTTAGGAAGGCATACAGCCGAGTGTGCCTCATTGCAACAGAAAGAAACCTTCTATTTTGCAGCTGAACCTATTGTTACGTTTGTGTTAACAGTAATCAGCTATGCTGCTGAACCAAAAGTTGAGGCTTACTTTGACTCCCCTATGCCCACACACATTGACAGATACGCAGATGTAGTTACACAAACATATTTTAGATACACATCTATATTTGTATGTGTACAAAAATAATTCTTCACTATGATGTCTCATGCCAAGCATGGCCCTTGCGTCTGGGCCTCATTCAGACATGAACACAGGCCATAAGCAATCCCTTCCCCCAGTTTGCACGTGGTACAGGACTTCATCTGGTCTGTCATTCAGTCTTCTTGGCACCGTATCTGTTATCCCTTGGATGGCAAAGGGGTTACACGGGTAAAGCTGCACTGGCTGCTGCAGATGAAGTCTGATGAGCTCCAGTCCTCAGGACTGCAGGGTCTCGAGAAACTACACCCTGTGGTACTTGCCAGGTGAGCGTGTTCTTTAACACTGTTGCCTCCAGTGCCAAGTAAAGGAAACCATTCATTTTGAATCACAAATCAGTTCTTTACTCTGTTCACATACTGTATATGTCTCCAGATGAATAGTGAGAGCCTGGCATCTGCTTGTAACTGAACCTTCTGTGAAGTGCAATCTGGGGTTGATTGGAATTGCTTTACATTATGGGAAAAAAACACCCACGTTGCCAAGTTATGCGACTGAGATGTGAGTAGTTGTCAGCCAGATTTGACAGCCTTTGGTTTGGCATATGTTATGCCTTACCTTTTATTGATAACCACACTGGACTGGGCCCAAAGTTACTACCTTTGTGTTGTACAAAACCACTAAGTCTTCACAGCCTAAAAGCACTAAGGTACTGTTTTGTCATGAGGAACAATCAGAAAATGCACTGGCTTTTATGTACTAAAGAATGTAGAGCTGCTCCATCGATTCAACCTAATTCTGAGTTAAAAATCTACCAAAGACGAAATGTTGAAGAAATAGCTACTATGAACTCTTCCTCAGGGGAGGCTGAACTCTGCAGAGACGGCTGTGAAGGTGCACAGTGGAGCTCTGGGTGTACCAACAGCTCTTTATTAAGAAGTACCAGCTTCCCTGGAGCTGTGGGTGCCTGGCCAGCAGTTTCTCATCCTTGCTGTTATGCTAAACTGCTCAGTGGAAAGGAGAAATAATTTACCCAGTGTAAGGATCACAGCACCATCTGCTGGGACTGGTGTCATTTCCACACCTAATACAGGATATTTTTCCCCTTTTCCTTAAGTAAAGACTGCTCAAAGCTAGTCAATAATGCTTTTTTTTTTCATTTTTCCACAGAAGGTGCACAGGATATTTTGCGAAAGTATTTACATATTGCAACACTCTGTGGCTACACACTTAGAATTGTTCTGGCACAGCTTCTTGCTTGCTCTTAACAGGAATAAACAGATAGCAGGAGTTATTTCAGTGTTTGGGGTTATTCTGCTATGCCACTTTGGCTACCGAGTGGAATTAAGGTACAAAAGTTGGAGACTACCACCAGTGAGCCTTCCTGGCCTTTAGGGTTTAGAAGGGAAGCCTTATGAGGAGTGGCTCAAGTCACTGTCTCTTCAGCCTGGAGGAGACCGAGGAGAGACCTTGTAACACTTTACTGCTTCCTCACAAGGGGAGGAGGTGCAGAAGCTTATCTCTTCTGTCTGATGATCAGTGGTAGGATGAGTCAAGCTCAACACGAGCTGGCAATGTGTGCTCACAGCCCAGAAGACCGACTGTATCCTGGGCTGCATCAAAAGAAGCGTGGCCAGCAGGGAGAGGAAGGTGATTCTGCCCCTCTATTCCTCTCCTGTGAGACCCCACCTGGAGCGCTGTGTCCAGTTCTGGAATCCTCTGCATAAAAATGATATGGAGCTGTCCAGAGAAGAGCGACAGAGATGATCCGAGGGCTGGAGCACCTCCCATTGGAGGACAGGCTTGAGAGAGTTGGTGTTGTTCAGCCTGGAGAAGGCTCTGAGCAGAACTTATAGCGACCTTCCCGTACCTGAGGGGGCTGCAAGAAAGCTAGGGAGGGACTGTTTACAAAGGCTTGGAGTGATAGGATGTGGGTCAATGGGTATAAACTGGAGAGGGGCAGATTTAGATTAGACATAAGAATTTCTGCACTACAAGAGTGGTGAGGTGCTGGCACAGGTTGCCCAGGGACATTGTGGCTGCCCCATCCCTGGAGGTGTTCAAGGCCAGGTTGGATGGGCCTTGGGCAGCCTGATCTGGTGGGAGGTGTTTCTGCCCATAGCAAAGGGGCTGGAATTAGATGATGTTTAAGGACCCTTCCAACCCAAACCATTCTATGATTCTAACAGGGAATGGCAAGAAAATGTTGCAGGGGAAGCTTAGGTTGATTAGGAAAAGCTTCTTCCCCTACAGGGTGGTGGAACACTGGGATGGCTCCCCAGGGCTGCAGTCACAGCACCAAGCCCGATCATGGCCACAAAGCATTGGGACAACACGCTCAGACACGATGTCAACACTGGGGCCGTCCTAGTCAGGACCAGGAGTTGGACTCGACGTCCTTGCGAGTCCCTTCCACCTCGGGTCACCCTACGATTCCGGAGCCCCGTCCTAAACTCCGCTCTCCGGGTTTTCCGCGCGCCCCCCTCGCCGCGCCCGCTCCGCGACTCCGGGCTCCGCGTTTCCGCGCCGGCCCTCGCCGGCCCCGCCCCGCGGCTCCGGTTTCAGCCGCTGCTACAGGGACCCCCAAGATGGAAACGCAGGGGCTGCCCGCCGCGGAGGCGGCCCGGGCCCGGCCCGGCGCCCAACATGGCGGCCCCGCCGCGCCGCCCGCCG
>WAAB01016774.1:0-42869 GCA_013389865.1 Piaya cayana | reverse complement strand
CGCAGCCCGACTGGGACCCGGCGGCGCCGGCCGCTCCCTCCTCCTCTACCGCCGCCGCGGCCGGGTCGGGCCTCTACGTGAGCTTCCCGGTGCTGCTGGTGGAGGAGAAGCCGGAGCCCGGCCCCGCGCCCGGCCCCTGCGCGCCGCCTGCGGGGCCCGCGCCCGACAACGACGGGGTCCTGCTCGTCCTCAACGTGGTTCCCGGCGGGGCCGAGGCCGGCGGCGAAGCGGGGCGCGCCCGGCCCTGTCCGCCGCCCGCCGAGCCGCCGGAGGAGGCCCCCGGCTCCGCGCCACCGCCTCCTCCTCCTCCGCCGCCGCCGCCTCCTCCTCCCGCGGGCGACGCCGGGCCGGAGGACGGCTCCTTCTCGGGGACCATCACCATCAACAACCAGAGCCTGGTGGTGCGCATCGAGAACGGCGTCCTCACGCTGGGGCCGGGCGCCGAGCAGCCCGCGGGGGCCGCGCCGCCGCCTCCTCCGCCGCCTCCTCCTCCGCCGCCTCCTCCCGCCGAGCCGCGGCCGCGCTCCCCGCCCGCCTTCCCCTGCCCGGAGCCGCGCTGCGGCGAGGCCTTTCCCCGCAAGCAGCAGCTGCGGCTGCACCGGCTGTCGGCGCACGGAGGGGGCGAGGAGGGGCGCGGGGCGGCGCGGCCCTTCAGCTGCCCGGTGCCCGGCTGCGCCTGGTCGTTCGCCACGGCTTATAAACTGCGGAGGCACCTGCACTCCCACGACAAGCTTCGACCTTTCGCCTGCGCCGCTCCCGGCTGCTCCAAGCGCTTCACCACCGTGTACAACCTGCGGGCTCACAGCCGCGCCCACGAGCAGGAGGCGGCGCACAAGTGCGAGGCGTGCGGGCAGCGGTTCCCCAGCGCCGCCCGCCTCGCCGCCCACCGCCGCCGCAGCCACCTGGAGCCCGAGCGGCCCTACCGCTGCGACTTCCCCGGTAAGACGGGGCCCCGCGGCTCCCCTCGCTTCCCTTCCCCGCCGGCGGAGGGCTGCGAAAGTGACCCGAGGGCTGGAGCATCTCCCAAGCGAGGACAGGCTGAGAGAGGGGGCTTGTTCAGCCTGGAGAAGGGAAGGCACCAAGGAGACCTTATAGCGACCTTCCAGGGTCTGAAGAGGCTGCAAGAAAGCTGGGAGGGACTTTTTACAAAGTGTCGTAATGATAGGACTGGGGCCAGTGTCTATAAACTGGAGAGGGACAGATTTAGATTAGACATAAGGAAGAATTTCTGTACTGTGAGAGCGGTGAGGTACTGGCATAGGTTGCTCAGGGAAGCTGTGGCTGCCCCATCCCTGGAGGTGTTCAAGGCCAAGTTGGATGGGCCTTGGGTAGCCTGATCTGGTGGGACATCCCTGCCCATGGCAGAGGGTTGGAACTAGATAATCTTCATGGTCCCTTCCAACCCAAACCATTCTATGATTCTATGAACCAATGGCACATTGGCTTCTATCAGAAACGGCATGGCCAGCAGGTCTAGGGAGATTATTTTGCCCCCATACTTGGTACTGGAGAGACAGCATCTCAAATCCTGTATTCAGTTCTGGGCCCCTCACCACAAGAAGGATGTTGAGGTTCTGGAGCGAGTCCAGAGAAGAGCAACGAAACTGGTGAAGGGGCTGGAGAACAGGCCTTATGAGGAGCAGCTGGGGGAGCTGAGGATCTTCAGCCTTCAGAAGAGGAGGCTGGGGGGGAGACCTTATTGCTCTCTACGACTCCCTGAAAGGGGGTTGTAGAAAGGAAGGTGCTGGGCTCTTCTCCCAAGTGACAGGTGATAGGATAAGAGGGAATGGCCTCAAGTTGTGCCAGGGGAGGTTTAGGTTGAGTATTAGTAAAAATTTCTTTAATGAAAGAGTGGTGAAATATTGGAACTGGCTGCCCAGGGCAGTAGTGGAGTCTTTGTCCCTCGAGTTGTTCAAAAAGTGTGTATACATGGCGCTATGGGACATGGTTTAGTAGGCAGCCTTAATGATTCTGTGATTCTTTGAAGGTCCCTCACTGTAAGCTGTGAGGGAGAAAATAACTGAGTTTTCCTCGTTCATATCGAGCTGATGTGCTATTTCCCTTCTCTCCCCAGGCTGTGAAAGAACGTTTATCACAGTGAGTGCATTGTTCTCCCATAATCGAGCTCATTTCAGGGAGCAAGAGCAGTTTTCCTGTTCGTTTCCTGGCTGTAACAAGCAGTATGACAAAGCCTGCCGGCTGAAAATCCACATGAGGAGTCACACAGGTATTCAGGAGCGTGGCTTGTACCTGGGGAAACACATAGAAGATAATACATGGAGAGAGGACTCCAGTTTGCTGGAAAAACTGAAAGTCATGAAGGGAGAAAGGGTGGTGAGGTATTTGGAGTCAGTTAAAATGTTTGATTCTTGGCCTTCTGAGGGGTATGGGTCAACTGAGTGACCTTGGCAAATACAAAGTAGCAAAGCTGTGGCTCTCTTCAGAAGAATTACTGCAGCTCTATTCCCAAGATCATAGGCATTGAAAATGTTGTGTAAATGCTAATATTGGTCAAAACAAACAGCTGAAAACTCTCTGAACATGCAAAATACCTGTATCAAGGTTTGAAACTTCAACTCGGGCAAGTACTACTGACTTGCAAGGACCACAGCTAAGCTGAAATCCTGTCTTTTCATGTTTTAAAGACAATTGTGTGTATTCTCCGTTGGCCTCTGGTTTTCTGGTTTCATGACTTTACAGTGTGGGTTTTGTGTTTTGTTTGGGTTTTTTAAAGTGTTACTTTTGTTATGTGCGAGCTCATAGAAGTGATGCAAACTAGCTTCACATGCTTCACTGTTGTAATCAACACAGAATCACAGGTCATGAAAACAAAAAAAACCCATGTCAGCTGTGTATGTTCTGGATAATGTTGTTATTGGTTATTGAAGCACCTTCAAGATAGTTCAGATTAATGAGATGGATTAATAATTATCTATGCTCCCTGTTGCTTAGGGGAAGTTGCAATGGCTTTGAGTTAAAGAAGACTCAGATTGCACATTGGGGAAGGGGCAGCTCAGTACTCCATAGTGAATAGTAGGAAAAAGTGCTTGAGTCTTCTTGTTTTAAATTAATTGAATTGTAGCAGCTTTTGAGATTTTCTAGTAGTAGCGTTATTTCCATGTTAAAATATTAATGTAACCTTTCTTTGCTTAAGGTGAAAGGCCTTTTCTCTGCGACTTTGAAGGTTGTGGCTGGTCTTTCACCAGTATGTCCAAGCTGCTGAGGCATAAAAGGTAGCCCTTTTCTGACTATACTGTCCTGAGTCACTTGCTGTTTGTTTGTTATTCTTCCAGTACTTAAGCAGCAGCTGGTTTAATCATGCCAATGGCAATTTCCTTCCCTTGTAGGAAACATGAAGATGACAGGAGGTTTACATGCCCAGTTGAAGGCTGTGGGAAGTCCTTCACAAGAGCAGAACACTTAAAAGGCCACAGTATAACTCATCTTGGTACAAAACCATTTGAGTGTCCAGTTGAAGGTATCGTTCAACTGTTGCATGTGTTAACAGGCAGTCAGTGTGTGTATTGCCTAAAGCTTGTGTGTCTTTTCCCAAAACGCAAGCTTGCTGCAGGATTGGAATGATCCAGGGTGCGTGTTCTAATAGAGTTTGAAGAGGTAAAACTAGACAGAAGACTTTGTAACTAAATGAATGATCATTCTCAGATTTAAGGATTGTGGAGAAAAGGGCAATTCATGCTGTAGCTTGGTTTATTTCCCTTTATGATGAGCAGGACTACTTTATTCTGGGAAATCCTTCTTCTGATACTTAGTTTTTGTAGCTTGGCTTTTTCACTTGATTAATCAGAAGTGATGAAGAGTGGTCCTGCCCAACACTTTTATGGCCGTGTTTTACTGTGGCGACATGTCACCTCGAGTGTTTGATGATTGTGCTGTGGTAGTCTCTGCTTCTGGGGTGGTGGATGGCTGTGTGAATAGTGTCTGTTGTCATACAGGAACCTTGCTGATGCTCTGAGTTTCTTAGCACTACCTTCATCACTTCAGTAGGACTCCAGGATCAAAGGCTTTGGGTCTGATCTGGAATGTTCTGTTTCATAAAGCCTTTTATATCTTTTTGCAGGCTGTTGCGCAAAATTTTCAGCTCGAAGTAGTCTGTACATTCACTCCAAAAAACATCTTCAGGATGTGGACTCATTAAAAACTCGTTGCCCTGTATCCAGCTGTAATAAATTGTTCACTTCCAAACATAGTATGAAGACACACATGGTCAAACAGCATAACTTCAGCCCAGGTAAAGTATTTATTTCAAATTATATGAGGATGGAAAGACTAAATGTGTTATTAAGGGAAGTGTGTATTTACTGGTGTTGAAATCTGAGCCACATTGGTGTGAATGGGAGAATCTTCGCCAAGACTGGGGTTGGGTTTTCTGCCCCTGAAATTTTCAGTGTTAGGAAATCCTTTACCAGACAGTGACCAGACAGTGAGACTTGAGCTTGACCTCTGTGAAATTTTGAGAAACTGCAGCTTTTTTGAGTGAGTAGAGATCGTCCTTCTCCATGCCATCTGTAAAATAAGATCAAGCACTTTTTTTGCACTCCCTTTTACACTCCTGTACAGCCTAACTTGGTCTGGCTGCCATAGTGTTATTGTTGACAAGTGCTTTTGTAACTGAAATTTCTCCATGAAGGAGGTAGCTTATTTTAGTAAGCTGCTTTTTCTTAAATCTGTTTTCAGGGGATTTGGGAAATGTTTTGGTAGGCTGAGAATCTTTAGTTTTAAGTGTCCTCTTTTTGATCACTCATATTTTTCCTCCTTATTGTCTGCTGAAAGGTCTGTCTTAAAACCAAATCCTTCTCTTTCAGATCTCCTAACTCAGCTTGAGGCAACCAGCTCACTCACTCCCAGCAGTGAACTCACTAGTTCAGGACAGAGTGATCTCAGCAACATAGACCTTGTATCGCTGTTCTCCAACGTGTCCAGTAACAATTCTGGAATTGCAACGGACATGGCGCTAGTGAACTCTGGAATTGTCACAATTGACGTTGCTTCGGTGGGCTCAACGCTCGGAGGAAACCTACCTACCAGTAACAGTTCTTTAAGCCAGGCAGTCGATCCCTTGATACTGGTGGCTAGCAGCGATATGCCGCAGAGCCTGGACAGTTCTCTCTTGCTGGGGACCAGTACAACAGTTCTACAGCAAAGCACTTTAAATTTGGATGATGTACAGACTGTCAATGCAGAAGCCTTGGGTTCACTAGCATCTCTGTCGATGAGGAATTCCACTCAAGATGTGCATGGTTTGACGTCCAGCAATAATCTGACAATTGACACAGCCACTTTGACTCCTTCTAGTAGCCTTGGTGGTACCAATGTGCCTGAGTTACTAACACCAACTAAAGTTGAACGGAATTTGCTTCCTAGCTCGGACGTTGTTGGTCAACAAGAGGGCAGCAAAGTAGTGACACAGTTTGTTTTTTCCAATCCTCCAGGGAGCTACAGTGCACAGAAAGAAATGGATCTTGGCACAGTGACTGGCAGCTCTTTTTTGGTATGCAGTAACTGTATTAATTTTACCCCTTGTTGACTGAGACACCCTGAATTTGGGGATGATCGTTGCTACTTAGATGTTATAGGGAGACTTTTTTTCTCAGATTTTGCAGATCATGTATTTTGGCTTTTTTGATGAAGGATGTAGAATGTCATGTTGAATACTGTGGTGTCAGAAGCAGATTCAGTGTGGTGAGAAGTTCTCTTAAGAAATACTGGAATTCTGATGAGGAGAGTTAAAGGAGAACCTTTTGAAATAAGGGATTAAAAAATAAGTGGCCATCAGTCTGAGGATGAAACGGAATTTACAGGAATACACTAGAGTACCTGGTACATCTTGTGCATTTCATTCCAGGGAAGAATTTGGATTGGCAGGATTCCTGAAACATTTTCATCTCGATTCTCCTGCCCATTTAAGTTCTCTTCCCCTTCTGCTTTACTGTGTAACTGCAGACTTTTACTTTGTAATGTAAACAAAAAAAGTTATGTTTACAGTTCCAAAATGTGAATACTCATAAATATGGAGCGAAAGAACTTTTGTCTTGAACTCTAGGCATCAAGTACAACACAAGGAATTTATTGAAACTCTTGGAGAAGAGCATGGGAAAATAAACTTTAGTGTTAGTAGTGTAAAAGAGAGCTGCAGCTTAGAACTTGGTCTGTTTTTTCTTTGTTCTTGCATGCAAAAAACTTTGCATCTCTTGGCTTTTTTTTTTTTTTATACTAGGAGAGCAGTGGGTCTGCAAGAACAGATTACAGAGCCATTCAACTAGCCAAGAAAAGAAAACAAAAGGGGAGTGGGAGCGGCACAGGTGAGAAGCCATTAATTTTGTAAAATTTAGTAAATACAGTTGTTTAGGTGGTTTTGCAGTGAAACAGGAGCAGGAATCTTTTTTTTTCCTTAAATATCCCATCTGGTTTATTGCTAATTAAAATAATTATGCACATATTGTACCATCTGTTACTTGGGATAACCATGTTCTGTGGAATATCAAATTCACATTAAGTTTACAAAGAAATCTGCAGCATGTTTTTCATGATTGTTAATGAGATACTATCCTTCCATCTCTTCATCTGCTTTTTATTTTCTTAATAGGACAACAAAAAAAAATAAAGGTCACACTGCTTTTTGTTGTTTATGCTCTTGATCTTGCCTAGTGGGTCCTCTTTTACTCAGGATAGATAATGGAAACATGAGCTGGATTTATTTTGCTTCTGTGTTTCAGTTAGTAGCAGTGTTTATGCAGTTTTAGGGAATTTATTTCTTAGTTATCCAAAAATATTCAAACCTCTTTCGCAGATTTTTAACCTTGTAGAGAGTACAGGGTGAGATTTAGGTTGTGGTGTCAGATGTGGCCTTGTTTTATTAATCTGTAGTTTGACTCAGAACTGTCTGATTTGAATTAAACATTGTGTCAGATCAAAGTGGTCAGTGGCTCATTGACTTGCACAAGCTCAGGTGTTTGAGGTGTGTCCACCCTTGGGGGAGAATAACGTATATTTATAGTTTAGTTCTTCCTTGCTATCTCTTAGTAACTTCCACATCTGAAAATCAAGGGAATAATTTTTAAGGCGAGTTAAGGGCCTAGTTCCAAATTGAACGTTATCACGTGTACAGAAGTATTTGTGAAAGGCGTACCTGTATCTCAGTAAATCATCTTGTGAGTGGATAACTGCTTTATGAAGTTAGTTCTAAATGCGCTTGTATGATCAAATGTGCATGTGTGATGAAACATGTCTTTTGAATGTAAATTTAAAGAGATTATTGCACTTCATCTGCAAGTCTCCTAAAATGATGTCTGAGAATTTCTATTTCCATTCCTACTCAAGACTCCCTGTAGTCCACTTTTCACCAGCTGTGGCCTTAATGCCACTGTGTGCTTCTCAAAGTGTTCTAGAGAGCCTTGTATTTCTAATTGGTTTAACTAGTTTGAATGACCCCTGTAGAGGGAAGTTCAGTGCTTTTTAAAAAACTATTAAATACTTTTATTTACTATAGATTTAAAAAAACAAAACAAAACAAAAGCCTGAAACAGCTGACAGGATTATATCCTTACATTTATTTTTATTAGTTTGTTTTCAGCTTGTTATACAAGCAGCTGGTTCATCTTGTTGTAAACTGAAAAATGCTTAAGATTGTGACAGTTGTACTTCTCTAGCTCATTCTACCTAACAGTCCTTGAAATATTTCTGGAAATAGACAAGCTTAGCTCTGTTCTTTTTAAGTTTGGAAAAATGATATATGTGGCTTCTCAGGAAATAAACTGGAAAATTAAAAATAGAAAATCCAATTCTACTTCCTATTTCCTTTCTGTAACTCAACAAGTACACAGATATTTCTGTGCTGCTGCAAGGGTGAGCCCTAAGTGTAGCAGTTTGTGATGTGGTTTTGATAGCATTAATGTAAAAAGATGCTCAGTCAGAAGCTGGAGATCGTCAGCTGATTGCTGCCTGCCCTTTTAGCAATTATCAGGTGGTGCTTGATGATATTGCAGTGTTCCAGGCATTTGCTGTATCCTATATATAACTGCATAAAGTTGAAAAACACTAACAGGAAATTTAGGCAAATTGCTTCTGACCATCTAAATATTAGAATTGCTTTCATTTAGGGGCATCTGGCTCTGGTCAGAGGAAAAGCAAGGGTGGTAAAGTGAGCCCCACCAACTTCTCATCGTCCACTCCTGGCAGTCGACTGGGTGGCAACATCGTTCTGCCAAACGGAGGGCTGACAATAAGGGACCCTGCCACTGGAGCCCAGTATGTGCAAATTCAGCTGCTTCAGGTAAGTACCAAGGAGGAAAATCATGCTCATCTTCTCTCTTACCTAAACTGGCACGTTTATGTAAGAATCTGGCTACCTGTGAACTCAGCTACAACTGCACCTAGATGGGATCTTGAGATCTGTAGTGTGCACCGTGCCCGTTAGGGCATTTGTCCGCAAGAAGCACTTTCCTGGGAAGTTTATAAAGAGATCTAGAAATGCCTGAAAACAGAGCTGGTTCAATCATACAACTGCTGAGGCCCAAACAGATGCAGAATTTCCTAGTTTGAAAGGCAGTTAGGAGGCCAGCAAAACAGATGCTGCATTCCTGTCCCAAAGTATGGGGTAATTTTTCTTGCAAAAGGAAAAGATTGCTAATATCCATTAACTTGGGGGATGCTTGTGAGTGTGACTTTTTCCTCTAGTCTCTTTCTTGCCTCCCTTCCTCACCAACTCCTCTATTACCCCACCTCTCACTTACAAGGTAAATGAGACTGACATGAAAACATCCCTGTAAAATGAAATTTCAGCCTAAACTATTATTTCTCTAAACCGTTGAAATAAAGCTTAAGTTTTTTAGGATTGTGAGGCAGAATGAAATTTTACCATACTGTGCTGAGGTGCTTGGGGGGGGGGTCTTGTAACTGCATCATGTTTCTGTATTTACAGGATGATTCTCCGGGAGAGGGAGATTTGCCCTTTCAACTGAGCTCTCAGTCCTCTTCATCACATTCTCAACTTACAGTGGATTTACCTGTTCACATACTTCAGGTACAACACATCAGAGCTGTTGGGTTTTATTGCTTAGCTCAAAAGTGAAGATGGTTTACTGTGAACACTGGTGTTCTGCCTAATGAAAATACAGATGGATCCACTGTCAGTTTAACTTCACTTACAAGAAGTACTAAGCAGAGAACTGCACTGCAAAATTTGCCTTGTGTACATGTCATTGATAGTTGTTTTTCTTCCTTGTAACTGAGTAATGAGTAACTGAACATTACTCATTACTGAAGTGCCCAGTGCTTGTTCTCCTGATCCCATCCTGGAGATATTAAGCAGGTCAAAAACAAGGATCAGAATTGATATGTGGGAGGCTGCAGGAAAGATGGGAAGTGGGAAATGAAGTCTTGAGCCAGGATTTCAGAGTGGTGTCTATAAGGGAATGACAGTAAGATTAAGAAATCTGCTTGATTCTAGTGTGTTTGGTTTTACTACTTGCCCTTGTTAAGTGCTGACTGTCAGTGTTGTCTGAACTCATAAAGTTTTGTATAGATTCTTGCATAAACGTTTTGTTATCTGCATTTTGTTAGACTGTATATTAGTGAGTAGGAGGAGCTGAGAATTGAGTAGCAGTGAATAATTAGCATGAACATAAATCACATCTTCTACTTGACTGTGCGGGGCTTTGATTTTGATAAACTCTGCAGTGCAGTTTCGTACCGAGTGTGCTTTTGGATAAAAAAAACCACAATGCTTTTGTATTTAGAGGAGCATCTAACTGTGATAAACCTAGAAATACAAGAAGAGTACTAGGTTTGCTGGCCACGTTAGAGAGTTAATATCTGGTAAGCTAGTATTTGGTGGTTTAAAATTTATCTCTATTAATAATGCTCTTTTGAAGTGTTCCAAAGAGAAACAGTAGCAGCATTGTTTGAGTGGAAGTAAGAAAGCACTGGATTTCCTCTAAAGCATTCAAATAATTTCTCTAATGTTGGATAAATGTCAGTGTAATCTTACTGCTAAGTGTTAAAAGCATGTAGAGGTGAAAGCACTGAACTGTCTGTTTGCTTTAACAGGAACCACACAATTCCACTGAAGATGATGCAGGTTCTGATAACTCTCAGTTCACTGGAAGCACAATAAACTTACAGGATCTGGAATGACCATTACTAGCAACACTTACTTGAAAACAAATTGGGCAATCATGCCTTCACAGAGTGAGATAACTTGTGGGTCTTTTTCCAAGGAAAATATGAAAACCAGGACTACTTTATGATAGTTTTACACTTTGCAATTTGCTAAGAACAGTTGCAGCTGAAAGATTTTCTTAAAAAATGTAAATCCCACTTGATGTGCCTGTGTAAGATACCCTGTCTGCCTGGTGGCTGGAGAGGCTGAGGCAGACTGCTGTACAGTGTTGTTTCAGGGAGAAGTATTGTATTAAACTTCAAACTGAGGTAATATTTACTGTTTTCACAGGAAAGCAAGTATTCTACAGCTAACAAATACAAATTTATAATCCTGCCTACAACAGTTAAGACTTTCCCTCCGTTTGTCTCCTGCTGGAGCCAGACACATTGAAGAATTAAGCTAAATTTTTCAAGTGGTTTTCACATGCAAAAAGATATTTGTTTCGGCCCCTGTGTTTTGGCAGAAACCTGGAATAAAGCGTCACGTGTAACAAAATTAATTTCTGATACCATGAAAATGAGATGCTCTAAAATCTTTGTTTTAGAAAACTAGATTCTAAATGTTAACTTAGCTGTGAATCAGTTTGTAGCTCATGTTGAGTTTCTACCTTTCCTTTTCTTGCGTCCCAAATACTTTGCTGAATTCTTCCAGCAAAACCTGAAAAAGAAAACTGCAATAGAACTTTGCTCACTGTAAGTGATTAGCTGAGAGTCCAACAGCATCTGAGAGAGGTTCGTTTTATCTTTGTGTTCCCTTTTTTGGGAGGAATGTTGACCGTCACATAAATTTAAGCACCTTGATTTTATTTCACTTATAAAATGCTGCCAAGTTACCTGTAAACTGGCCACTATATTTTTATTCTGTAGAGGAGTTTTGTGGGTTTTTTTTTTTTTTCAATTGAACACTTAACACTTGTTCTTTATTGATATCCCAGAGTGTCACATGCATGTGGGGCTTCCGACTGGTTTACAGAATATGCAGTTGTCAGAGTATTTTATGAGGGGGAAAAAAATGGTTACCTAGGAGGATTTGTTCCACTGAAAAACTGTAGTTTCTCTTGAGGGTGGGGGGAGAGGTTGTATGTACTGTACTTATCTCAATTGCAGACACCTAAATAAGTATAAGGTTATATAGGGGGAAAAAAAAGCCCTTTGATTACATTTTATGGTAGTAATTTAAATGTTTCTTATGGTGATGTACTGAATGCCTATAAAATTATGTATAGGAGTTTGATAAAAGGGTGTATGTACTGGTTTTTATTCTCAATGAGGTATGTATGTATGCACGTATGTATTTTTTTTACAAAATAAGATAATGTCATGCAGAAGAACATCGTGATCTTTCTAATCTTGCACATATTTATTTATTTTACAGTTATACTGATATTGAATTCACACGAGGTCATTTAGAAATGCTTTTACTTCCTGTGCCTTTTGAACTATGTATGTGTCCAGATAAATGATTTTTTGGTTAAAGACTTGAGAAGGAAAATGTATGCAGATTACATTCAACTTCAGATCTTGATTTGTAGGCAGTATTTTATCCTCTGGTTGAACCAGTTTTATTTTTTTATCTTTAGCTTAACTGAGCATCGAGGGGTCTCTGTTCCTCTCATCCTGAATTTACAGCTTACATCTAGGGAATCTCTTAACCCTCTCAGGTTGGGTTTCCAAACCAAACTAATTGGTAGATATAATCTTCTACGTGGTAGATGTGACTGCAGCATGAAGTCCACTCCTGAGGGGTGGAAGTGTTGAGGAGGAATCCTGCTGAAAGGGGCTTACTGGGTGTTGTGCTAGTGATCACCATGGTCTCCCTGGAAGCTGAGATACCTCGAATTCCCAGTGTCTGCATTGTGCTGTTCTCAAGGACCATACCAGTTCTTAATCTATTAAAATGGCCAAGGAACACTCCATCTTTTTATGGGACTTGCAACTGACTCTTTTTACTTCTGAAAATGTACCTCACTCAGCTTTGTAAGTGAATGTAAAGTGCTGACCTCTTGGGGCTGAAAATTGGATCACTTGGCTTGAACTCCATTGCTGGCAATGGATACCTGAAGAACTGCTGGTGCAAAAGGGTTAATAAAGCTTTTTTTTTTTTACGGTCAATTTGTCACTGGGTATTGTTCATTGTATTCTATGGATGGATGGTATGTGACAGAGCTAATTGTTAGCATCTTGACTTCTGCAGAGCTGCTGTTTTCCTTCACTGTGTCTTCCCCACAGTAGTGGGGTAGAGTCTATTATGAAATCCATCCTTTGGATTAAAGCAAAGCCTTTGTTTTTTATAGTCCTGCAACAGATTTGTGATTATAATAAATGTCTGCAGGTGCCTGTCTTAGCTGTGCCATAACAAAGATCGTTACCCAAGACTGCATTAAATCTCACCAGTCAGGTTTGTAGGGATAGTGCTATTTGTGTAAAAAACTTAATAAGGGAAGCATTGTTGCCAAACAGGAGCCTGAGAAGCAAAATGGGAAAGAATTTTAATTTATTTTCTTAGTCAGAAGATCAGTTTGAGGAAAGACTGTTTGCTTAACAGAACAGTTTTCCCTGGGATCTTTGCGTAGGAGAAGATAGGCAGTGTCACGCAACCATAAAGTTCATCAGCTGAGCAGAGAGTAACAGAGACTGAAGATGTATGAAAGGTTTTTCTGGAGCAGCATCTGCCCTCTGTGCCATGTTAAGACTGTGCTGTCAAGTGAAATAATAGAGGAATTATTCCTTCTCCTTATCTATTTGTTCTTGGCTGTGCTTTTTCTTCTCCTTCCTGACAGGTGGGTTGGAACGAAACATCAGCCTCCTGCTGATCTGTAGAGGAAGAAGAGGTGCATTTGTCAGTGTTGTGTTGGAGCTCTGTGTCTGAATTGTGCAGCTACTCCTAAAGCTGCTTCCTTCTGCCAAACTCCTGCTGTGAGGGACTGTGGCCCCTTGCTGTTGGCTTTCTGGGCAGGTTTCAGTGTGTCCTAAGTGGGTTTTTTTCTATTCAAAAACTAGCAGCAAGTGTACGAAGGCCACACGTGCTAGTGCTTGAGGTTCTACAATGTACTGCAACTGTTTTCTGACTAAGGCCTTGTTTGTATGCTCCAAAGAGGATGAGAACTTGGAAACCCAAAAATATCTGTGGGAGCCTGCAGAAGCCTCTTATTTTATCTTGTGTAAAGGGGCAGGGACTCATGGCTCCTGTTCTCAACCACCTGTGCTGCCACTGGCTGGATGTGTGCCTGAGAATAGGGAATCCCTTACTTAACCATTGTGCTGACCTGTAAAATGGGCAGCAGGAGTCATGCTGAAGCTCTGTGCTCTCTGCCTTCTGAGGAGCTAAAGCTGCATTGGTGTAATGCAGCACATGCCAAGAAAGGTGTGGTTTGATGGCCTGGCTGAGCTGATCTAGGGCCATGCTGTTGGGTTTTGGTCCTGCTGCTGCTGGGTTACTCTTTTGCTAATTTTCATGTGGGTTTTTTCCTTTTTTTTTTCTTTTATACTACTCTGTTAACAAGTTAAAATGAGCCTACTGAGAAAATTGACAAGTAATGGAGTGGGCCTTGTGGTCAAGACACAAGGATGAGAGAAAGGTGATGGAAGGATCCTGAGCTGAAATAACTTGACATCAGGAAAAAAATTTTCACAGAAAGGGTCATTGGGCACTTGAACAGGCTGCTCAGGGAGGTAGTTGAGTCGCATTCCCTGGAGAAGTTTAAAAGATGAGTGGATGAGGTGCTGAGGGACATGGTTTAGTGATTGATGGGAATGGTTAGACTTGATGATCCAGTGGGTCTTTTCCAACCTAATGATTCTGTGATAACTGACTTCCCAGTAGTAGCTTAAGTTACATCAGTCCTGTAAACTGTGCTATGTGTAAGTGTTGGTGCCGCCACTACCCAGCTTTGAAAGTTCCTAGTGACACTTTCTCCCTTAAACTTGATGCTAGAGTACCCCCAGCTTCTCTGAAGTGAGCTGTGCTGTTGAGGTGAGGTGTTTCTTTGGATTCCTGCACTTACCTTTTTTCCTGTATTTGCCTGTGCTCTTTACAGGGCCCTTTGTGATCTTTCCTCCTGCTGCTGCTTCTCTAGTCTGAGCTTTTCCTCTCTGCACATTTTGAAGGGAGCAAATGAAGGATGAGTTAGATGCCTTGTGCAGCTGCACCAAGTATCCTTTTGACACACAGCTCGTCTAACAGAGTAAAGGCACCAGAGTTTGGGCATACCCGATACTGGAGTTTGTTGCTGTGAGGTTGGTAAGAAGGAAACACTTGGAGCACTTGATACTAATTCTTCTGGAGTGAGGGGAGGAAAAAGCATATCAAGCTTTGCAAAGGGAGATGGTTCTGTTACAGACATGCTCTGTGCCACCTACAGCAGGTGATTTGTGCCCTGGTTGCTCACCAGTATTTTGGTTGAACGATGTTTGTGTCTTATGTTCTGCAATAGAGCCTGCAATGTACTGATGTGAGTAGGAGGGTTAGACATCCTTGGAGCTACCTACACCTTTGTCTAAACAGGCACCATGAGGCCGACACTGCAGGTGGCTCAGATTCCCTATGGAAACAGCCTCAAGCTATTGAAACTGCAGTGGAGAGAAAACTAGTTGTTAACCTTGTAATCTTCAGGAGATTTTTAAGGGCTCTTTGAAGGGGCTGGTTGGTTCACTTTGCTTTTTATTTGCAGGTGTGGTGTCAGATTGCTCCTTGAATTCTCCTCCATCCCTAGAGCAGGATAAATGTCTTCTTTTGTAAGTTAAGAGTGCAGAACCATTCACAGAATATCAGGAAGAAGCAACACACCCTTTCTGCTACAAAGGTGAAGAATACACAGAACAAGACAGTAAATAGGAGGGAAATGTCACTATTCTGGCCTTTAAGCCTTTTTTTCTGTGCTGGATCTGATTTCACCTGGGATGGCCAGATACAATCAGCTGTCCAGCTGCATCTTTGCTGTTTGTGAGGGGAGAATTCCTGTGTGTAACTAAGCAAAAAGGAATGTGTTTCATCTTGGAACTGGAATTTACTGTATTAATTAGCTACTATTTAATTTGATAATAGAAGTTGAAATTAAAGAGTTTTGTTGAAGAAACATTTGAAAGCTGGCATTGCTGACAAGTGCCTTTTATGTACTGTTGAAGTCTGACGAAGTATAGGGGAGTATCAGGCTCTGTGTTAACTAACTACAGGAGAATACTTATATTTAATCAGTTTAAATATTGTTACTACAAATTGTCGTCTTGAAATGATGATCCACATCATCAAATCTGCTCAGGAGGTTTTTTTTTTTTTAACTTCTTCCAGATTTTGCACTTTTCTAATGTAGCTTCTAGGTCTTTTCTAATGTAGCTGTGGGCTGCTGCTTGCTGGGTGTGAAGTGCAGCTTCTGGGAATGTGAAACCATTACAGCAGTGACATGGGATGTAGTGGTTACGTGGGATTTCAGATTGCTGTTACAGTGGTTTGGGTTGATCTGACAGATTTGGTTTTGCTTTTGACTGTTGACATTTAAAAACAGAGGCCCTGTTTCCAGAAAAGGGTCTTGTCTTACCTTATCAACCATTCCTTTCTCTTGGCTTTCTTAACCTGTTTTATCTTTGCTGGTGGGAGTTTCTCCAGACTATCCAGTAAATCATTGAGCTGTTTTCCTATCACCATTAGCATCTGTATTGTAGGCAGGTTTGTCTCATTTTTTCCAGTGCAATCCCGATAGACTCCCTGCACCTTCTCCTTCAGGCTTGTGAGCATTTTGTCCTAGAGATCAGAGGAGATACGGTGAGCAACATGGCTGGGTTCTGCTCAGTAGAACCATGTAATCCCTCCAAAAGCAAAAGAGATTAGTACACTTTAATTGCCTCAACAAAAGCCAATTGCTTGTTTCCCTGTTTGTTTAGCAGCATTGTCTGGGATCAAGGCTGCATTGAGCCATTCTTCTTGTGGTGTCTGGGCCTTGGGACACAGTGCAACTGCCTCGTTGCTTCAGCTACCCCTACTCCCACTTTGTACCTGCATGGAGGAGATATATTTACCTCATTTTGGTACCTGTGCAGTGCCCCAAACCTGTCCTCACTATTGCTCCATTGCTGAGAAACAGCGCTGACCCATCCCCAGTGCAACTCACTGTCTGCTTTTTTCACAGGAGGGATAAGGCTGGTGGAGAGGAAGGGTTGATGCACAGGCTAACCACGCTTGCCTTGGTCTCGGGGTGGTGTACCTGGTCATCGGCTTTGTGTTCTGCAGAGGAAAAGAGCTGGACTTCCAGCTTCAGATCTGCTACTCTCTCTTCTTCCTTGGCGACGGAGGATTTGAGGGAGTCTACCTGCTGTTTCAGCTCTGCTAACTGCTCCTCCCTGGGCCAGAAGAGAAAGGAGGTTATGTTGTAAAGGGCGTTTCTGCAATCCGTGACTCCTCTGCTGCTTCCCAGCCTGGACCATCCCTCCTGCTGCCAGCAGATGGAGGTAACACTTCGTGCCGTTTCTGGGGAGCTTGCACCTACAGCTCTGAGAGCTGAGAGAACTCGTGATTTTTGTGGAATTACAGTTACTGTGCTGGTGTGGGGGAGGAAGAAAGCATAACTAAACTTTAAATGTTTTTTTTTAACAAGTAGATGACGTTTAAAAACTTTCAAAAGGGGATAAGCTACACTTTAAATGGGAATGTGCGTGCCTACCTACCATTAAAATACTGTATTGCAATTACACTTGGGCTCCCTGCTGGCTTCCTCTAGTGAGGGTTTGCAGTGAGTTGGAAAAGGTGCTGGTCTGGATTGCTCCAGGATATGCCTTGTTTTTTCCTTTGGTCTTTATGAGAATTACAGGGTACTTGTAGTTTATGCCCACTTCAGGTTGCTAAATGCACCACTTCCCCAGTCTGTGCTTTGAGGACTAAGGAACTAGTCCCAGGCTCAGGTCCTATCTCTGAAATTGCATAGATGGGACGTTTCTCAAGGAACTCACAAGACAGTGAGTTGGAAGGGCTGCTGCTGGGCTTGGGACGTATGAGAAAAAGATATGATCGTGAACAGCATCATGTGTGATCTGCAGCTTGCAGCTTGGTGGTGAGATGCTAGGGGAAGAGGGAGTTGCTTGTGTTTGAAAGGTGTGGGGCACAGGAACCCCTTCCCAGGAGCGGCAGGATCATGCTTACGTGCTTTCGTACGTGGTGATGAAAGTGTGTTGGACCTTGGCCAAACTTTCCTCAACCTCTTGGGCATTCTGGATGAGGGACAAGTTCTCATACCCCATCTCCGTGAAAATCGACAGCAGTTGTTGGGGATCAGTAAAATACAACTTGGATTCCTGGAGCGGAAAACACATGTGATGAGTTTTTGTCCTTCTTTAACTTATTTTCCATTGGATTATATGGAGATTGGTGTGCACTAGCCCTGGTTGTTCAAATGCTTTTCCATGCAGAGACCCATAAGTGTACACATACAAATGTCTCCCACCTTCCTGATGTGCATAGCTTAACACTGCCTCAGGAACTCAACTCCAAAAGAAGTAGTATTTTGGGGAGTGAAAACCGGCACAAATGTATGTGAGTGGGAAAACTTTGATTTCAGGCATAAAACAATAACTTCAGTATTTTCAAAATCTGCCATTATATGATGTCATATCTCTTAGGGGGATGGCAAGCTTTGAGATGATGGTAGATTTTGGGGAAGTGAAGGGGGAAAGTTAAACTGAGGTATTTATAATACATGCTGCTAAAATATGAACATTTATGAATGTATAAACATACATTTATAATAGTAGCTGCAGCAACTCCTTGATACCATAATGAATGGTTGGAAGGTGAGAGAATTTACTAACATAAATAAACAATACTGGACAAACAGAAAGTGTAGATATTTCAACACAAAACTTCTGACCTCATCTTCGTCCAAGGAGGTTTCTCTCTCTGCATCTTCCACTGAACTTCTGAAAAAAAAAAAAATTTGGTGCATCAGGCCCTCAGAGAAATGATAGCTCAAAGGAGACCTTGTTAGTGAATCATGAGCACTGATGTTGTTTGCTGTTGCTGTTTGCTCCTGAATAATCCTTTGCACATTCACGCATTTGGCCCCCTGTGGCTGTAAGGAGTCAGTAGGAGCCAGGGGTCACACAAACACGCAGCGTGGCAGCTACGTCTGTCCACAAGCTGCCTTTTGAACCACTCCGGGCTCTGCTGGCCAGCAGGGTCAAGAATGATGCGTGAGCCTTCACTTAGGGTGTTGATCCAAACATCTTTAAATTTGATGGGAGGCTGGGCTCTTGGGGAATGAGAAGGTAGAGGCAGGAGCCTTGTTTAAAAAGGCTCAGGCAGCAGTACAAGTGTAGAGAAAGCTTTGTGCTCTCTGTGGGGTATGGTAGAGCTCCTGAACAACATGGTGTGGCCACCATAAGAGTCTGCAATGTTGACCTGCCCAGGGAGAAAGCTGTTGCATGCTCCTTCCTCTACAGAAACTACTACTGTGAACCAGAATTGCAGCCTCTTTCTTCCCTGCTCAGCTGCAGAGACAAGCCAACACAAGAGCTGGAAGAGCAAGGCAAGAGGTGCCTGACTGGTGTTGCAAGCAGTCTGCTCATCACCTTCGCTTGCCCTTGTCCCGTGTGCTGTAGAGGGGTGAAAAACCTCCATTTACGTCACCTTACCGCCAGCCCCACTTTTATCCAAATCGTTCCTGCCATGTGACAGCAGCCTAGTGTTTGCAGCGGCTTCATGAGTGTTGGCACGTGACAGCACCTGCAGTGCTCTGGGTGGAGGCAAAAGAAATGGCTCTGCAAGCAATGACTTAATTCAAACTCTATTGATAGTCAGGTTTTTTTTCACCCTTAGAAGACACATCAGCTACTCATGCTTTCTTTTCCAGGCATTTTCTTTCTTTACCTCAAAAAGCTGGTTCTGGCCATACTTGTCTCATCTTCCCACATGTCTCTCTGCTTCTCAGACTGGCCCTGCTTAAGTTACAGCAGTGTCTGTCTGCCTGCACCCCAGAATATTCTGTCTGAAGGCTCTTACTAAAGGTACACTCTCAATGCAACGTGGGTCTACAATGACCTTGGACCTTAATTAATGGTGAAACAACAGGCAGCTGCTTGCACGGCAGCCCTGACCACCAGAGAGAACCAGTAGCTCAACTGAGTAGTTTTGCTCCATGACAAATGCCCAAGGTCTATGATTCCTTCTGTGGTTGAGGTCCAGACTGTTTGGGCAGGTTCTTAGCAGAGGATGTGAGGCTGGAGCTCTGCTGGAGCCTGTATGCAGGTACTGACTTGCACATCTGATGGCTTCCGGCTAGTATTTAGGTTTGTTCCAATAGGACAATTTGCTCACAGTGAAGGTGAGGAGTGGGTTTCCCATCAGCTGACTGCTCTCTATGTCACTTAATCATTACAACCAGCTGGTTGTTTGCCGTCTCTTGTGCTTACGTTATTCCTGTTGATAGAGGCTTCAGGAGGTATCTGAGCTGTGGCCCAATCTCATGTAATGAGCTGAATTCCAGGCTTCTTGGAGACAGAAGGGAACTTGGCACCTCTGTGTGACTGGTACTATAGGGACTGATGGTGTTTGTCTTGGCTGTCAGATCCTGGCCTGGAGACAAGGAGGTGTATAGTTAGAGCACAGGACAGTCCCAGTGAGGAGTGAGAAGCTCTTCCCTGGCGCTCACCCTGCTCTGCAGTGGTGGGAGCTGAGGCAATTTCTTCATCATCTTTGGATGCTGTTTCCAAGTCCTTTTTCTTTGTGTGCTTTTTCCTGTTTTCCTCCTGCCACTCCTTTGGAGATAATTGATAGAGGAAGTCCCTGTACATCTTGTAGTCCTGCAGAATAGTCTTGAATGTGGTTATATCACTGGGGTGAGAGAAGTGGACGAAGTTTGTTAGCAGGGAGGAAAGCCCCTGTTTGAACAGATTCTTTCTAATTTTTGACAGACAGCGTCAGCCAGGGAAGGGTCAAGAGGGTGCATGTCTTCATGAACATACAAAGACAAATGGGAACTTGCCCTGTGTGGTGTCTGTGGATCCCCAGCTGGAAGCATCTCTGGTCGCATCTCTGCAGCCAGAATATTGCTATGGTACTGGGTTTACTAATTCGGGAATTTTTACTTGAAAATTAATGAGAAATCTTGCCAGCTCAACTCATAATAGGAATTACTTTTTCCTGTTATTTCTTCCAGGTCACCATTAAAACACATAACTTAGTTTTGTTTCGTCTTTCATCTCAGACTAGGCATTTAATTTTGGAATATTTATACTTTTTAGAAGTATAATTAAAAAACTAGTTGAGCTGCTTTAGAAACAAAGCCTGTATCTGGAAAACAAAAGCCGAAACATTTTGACTCTTGCAATGGGAACCTCTTTAGAAATCTGTTTTCCCCAGTTCCTTTTTTCTGTGAGGCTGTAACACTGTAAGGGCTGTTAAAGGCTGGGCAAGAGTAGTGTGCAACCATTACCCTTGGAGTTTCTCTATTTGGGAAGTGATTCCACGGACCTCCAATGTTTTCTTCTTCTCTGCTGCAGTTTCTTTTTCAGCACTAGGGAAGAAGGCATAAATACAAACCATAAAACAATTTAGGAGTAAGTGGGTAATGAATTGAAGTATATATAAAACAGAGAAAAAGTTGTGGAAGGAGCGCTAGAAATCTTTTATAGAAAGCTTGCTTCTAGATGTATCCCAGGTGATGCTTGGCTCCTGCCTGAAGGCCCTGCTTCTCTTGGCAAAGAGAGTATGGGGTTTTGATGACACTTCCAGATTAAGGTCCCCCTAATGTGGCTGCTGCTGAGCATCAATTGCTGCTCTGCCCTTGTGATATCTGTAAGGGGCCAAAGTGCTGAATTTCCTTCACCTGGGGACAATTTCTGCTATGAGGGTTTGGGCAGAAGCACCTCCCTCTTGTTAGGGTGTTGTGAAAAGCGTGGAAGTGGTGGAGACAGCAGCAGGTTCATTGCTGTAGCCAAATCAAGAGCTTTTGTAGTGAGGGCATTTCCCAGCTTTCAGCCCCCTTCCTCTCTTTCATTGAATGTGTGAGGATGAAGCACCACCAGGACTGTAACTCAGGGAAAAATCAGACACAGCGCATCTGAGGATGGGTGCTAGCTAAATCCTTGCAGGGGTGTCAAAACACCTTCTGTGTCCAGCACAAAAGAACACACAGGTGGTTCCCTCAAGTTCCATTACATTTTCAGGGCTTGAATAGAGGTTTTATAGTTCTTCTTCAGGAACTCATCAAACATGGTAGCTTCCTTCTCCAGCTGGTTTTCAGCCTTTTCCAATTTTCTTTCCTCGTTCTTTATTATTTTTTTCAACTTTTGAATCTCTTCTTGCTTTACTGCCATGTCATACTGAAATAAACCCAAAAGACAATACAGTCACGTTGGCTGGTTTAGCTTTGTTCTTGGCTACTTTAATTACCTTATAGTTGCTGGCAGAGCAGGTAAGTTTTTCAGACCAAGGTATATGTCTTAGTGCAAACTAGGTACATAGAGGTCAGGAGATGTTTCAAAAGTAACATAGCGGATAAACTGTTAAACTAAAGCCGGAACCCAGAAATCCCAGTGGAGTGTTAACTCCTGGCTGACAAAGATATATTCAGTTTAGTTACTGCACAATAATAGAGGTGAATAACGGGGATATTCTAGCAGAGCTCCCATATTTTTATATTCGAATGTCTCCCCGATGTAACTTATGTATGGGACAGCAGGAGCCAAAAGGTCGGTGTATCTGTGGATCTCACAAATTAAATAATTGTGGATTGCTACTACTCGGTGTAAACCACCTATGTTCCTCTCTTCCTTGGCTGGGCATTGCTGGGCTATAGACTATAAGCATCTTTAGCACAGAACTTGGACAATCAGTTTGTGAGGTCTGATGTGTGTCGTCTTGGTGTGATCTCGCGGGAAAAAAAACCAAAACAAAGAAACACAGGAAAGAATAATTAAACAATTAAGAAGTAACATTCTTAAAGACAGTACCTTCAGAAAAAATATCTCTCGTTTTTTATTTATGTATTCATGGAATGTCTCCTTTATTAATGGGTATTCTGAAATGAGAATATAAAGTTGATGAGACTAGCGAAGGAAATGTAGTACTGATTATTTTATTGTAGTTTTGACCTTGTTTAGGATCAATTTCATATGAACTTTTGTGGAGTAAGACCAGGTAGAGGATCTGGTCCTTACAAAGGTCAGTGTCCCCTGGACACTAATGACAAAACTAGTTCTCATGTCAGAGGCAGAAGATTTAGGCCCACATCCACAACAATCCAACTTTAGGTCAGGTTAGTAGAAAAGTCTCCATGAGGAAAAAGTCCTGCAAACTTTCATCTGACTCCCAGCTAATTCCCAGAGCTCACAGCTATGCGGAGGCTGTAGGGGATGATGGAATCCAGGCTGCCGCATTGGGAGGATACATGATCCTTCTGCAAATGCATGAGATGGAGATGGCCCAGCCCCACAGAAGCTGGCAAGATGCAGCATATAGCTATAGTGTCTGCAAAGGCAACCATAGCTAACTCCCAACCCCTTCTTAATTTTTGCTTTAGGCTGTTACTTAGCTGAGCAGCACCACCACAAAGCCAGTAACTGTTTCCTACCTCTTTTAATGGCTTTCGATGAAAGTCTCTCCTGAATAGGTTTCAGTCTCTCTTTTTCTGCTGCCTGTTTTCTGCGCTCCTCTTTTTCCTGCTTTAGCAGAGCTTTCCTCAATTCTTTTGGCTTTGCTTTTATTTTAGTGGAGTAAGTGATTTTCTCATGGACTTTCATCGTCTTCATCCTTTCACGTTCCTATAAGAAGTCAGTTAAATGGTCAGTTTGATTATGAGCTGTTTGCTGTGATTTTGAAAGATGTGAGTGGTTATTCACAGTCTAGAAATTGCAGGCTACTGATATCCTGCTGATGCATATTCGCCTGATTTATCTGACTAATCCTAATGATATTCTTTCTTGAGGCAACCAAACCACTTCATTTCTTAGTGTTTGTTCTCATTAGTTTGTTGATTTGTACTCTGCATCCAGCCGCTAGCCCTGCCAGTTTGTGCCTACTCAGTATACTCATTTTTTCTTCATGGATTGTTCCTGGGAGAGGATGGAAAGTTTTAGGGATTCATCCTTCAAGTCCCCTAATAAAAGGGAAAACCAGGATGGCCCATGCTCAATACTGACTCAGTCCAACTTTCACAAAGGCAGGCAAACCCCGAAGTTTGGATTGAGAGGATTTATTCAAACCCACTCCACAGCTTTCTAGGGGGTTGTTCATGCTCAGTGCTTTCACATGAGCTGAAGTATAATTCATTGCTCTCTACTGACTTTGGGTATGGATTAAGCTGAGGACATCGCACAGCAGACATCCTTAGTGCACTTCTTCCGAAGCCCTTCCCCATACTTACAGTGTGACCCTCAACCGAAGCTAAAATCAGACTATCAGTCATCAGTGTCAGGTGAGGAGGCTTGCTTAAGCTTGTTTGGAGCCCTCCCTTTGTGATTTAGAAACAAAGACCTCTTGCCTCCACGCTGCTGCCTGGCTTCTGCAACCACATTCAACAACTAGACCTCTCAGAGATGTGACAACCTCTCTGTGACTTCCTGCCCCATTTGCATCACATGCTCTAAGAAAAGTCTACTGCAGAAATGAGGAAGAAAGAGGCATTCCTGAGATCCATTTCTCTGGTGGGCTGCAATTCCCTGTCTTAAGGAGAGAAACTTGAGGCATGAAACCCATGTTGTCCTTTTTCCTGGGCATTTGTTTCATTAGCAGTTCAGAAAAAGGTCACATCAAACATTGGAATACAGCTTCCCAAGCAGAAAGCTAAGCCTGTTGAAATGGAAAGTGAGATATCTTGCATCAAAGCTTTATGCACTGGCAGGCATCTTCTCCAGGAACAGGAAGGAGTAGTAAATCTACCTTGAAGTAAGTAAACAAAGTGACAATGTCCAGATTTTGCAGTAGCAATCGGCAAGTCTGTGCTCAGTCTGTTTTCATAAAGTTAATCTTTCATTGTGGACTTAAGTGGACTTGAGGCTGATCTAAGGGAACTTCAGCCTGATTTGGCAGCTATTGTTTCTCTTATGCACTAGATTTTGGTATGACTTCATGCTGTTGTTTGCCTGCACTATTGAATTGCTTTTATGTACATTGGCCTAAAGCATGTATACGTACCGCCTTAGCCTTTTTAATTTCCTTGTCCATTATTGAGAAAATATCTGGAGGAACTGTAAATGGATTTTCTTCATCCTTTTCTGGGCTTTCTGCAAAAAAAAAAAAAAGGATGAGAACATAGCAGATGGGAGGCACAATGTCATGACCCAGTACAAGGGGCATCTGATCTGCATCACACCTGAAGGGTGGGCAGGTAGCTGTGCTCACAACTGCACATGTCTAACGGTGATGAATCAAGAGCAGGGAGCTGGGCAGGGCTTATGAGAAGATGGTGATACAATTGAGACCTTTGTATTGTTTGTCACTGGACAATATCTGCTGATCAACTCATCATTTCAGCCAGGGATTTTTTTAAAGTCTGGAGCTGTTCTACCCTTGTCATCTCACTGTAGGCAGAAGAGTCCGATGACAGATATCTCCTTTGATCTAACATTGAAAAGTTACTGAAGCATCATGGTGTTACCTGACAGCCCAAGCTGGTTTTCCATTCCACGTTTGGTAGAGACACTTTCAGATGCTGAGTCTGTATGTGGAGATGACATCTTTGACTCTGGCCAGAGGAAAACCATAAACAAATCAACCATATGTCTGTGAATATCAGTAACTGACACAGGAGGTTTTACAGCAGCAATGAGCTCAGGGGCTTTCTGCATCTTAAACACTGAGACTTTTGTGTCTGTAGAAATTAAAAAAAAGTTTCAGTAAACTGAAAAATGTTTATGTTCTGATACCCAAAAGAGTTCATTCCTGTGCAAAACATAGTCCTCGTAGGCACACACTGGTGAGAAAGCAAAGATGAAATAATCTTGAGACAACAGGCAACCAGAGTCCCTTGCCTCTTGTTCCACCATCTCCAGTTCTGATCCAAACCCACACTTTTTCATCCTCCCATTATTGGTTTACAGGCAGCACTTTTACTCCCTAAAGCTCTTACCAGGAATCGCATCAGCACTGTGGGGTTTTTTTGTGATAAGGCTGAATGATTGTCGGGCAGCCCAGACATGCTGCAGGGAACTCTGCTGAGTATAATTCTAGCCTATCAAACTGTTGAAGGTTAAAGTTTTTGTTTCTTTGTAGTCTTTGCTGTAAGTCCTAGGGGAAAAGGTATAATTGTAATGATCTCACTTATGAAGAACAGATAGACAATTGTTAAAATTATCCTTTAATCAACAAAGGTAGCAAGCTGGGTACAGGGAGGTATTAGTTCAATTGATACAGTTCTGCTGCTGGGACTATTTCAGGTCTACACTGATGTAAAACACAGCAGAAAATATCCTCTTCCGCTTGCACTAGTTTTAAGGCTATTTTAGAGCATAATTTTTTTCTTTGAACAGCCTCCAGTTTTTAAGTATTTTGAGCTAAACTCGTCTGGCCTAATTTCCGTGTAGATCCTTGGTGCTTTGTGTTTCCTATTGGCTGTGTTTCTGCAGCTGCCCAATTAGTACCTTATTCTTTAGAGGTGTCAAACACTCACTGCTGATGAGACACAGAGGCTGAGGTAGGATTTAGGCTGCTTGAATACGCCCTAATTTTTTTTTATCTCCTTTTCAGTTCCTAAAGTATATTTTTCAAAAGCCTCCTTGACTAGTTGCTTAGACTTCATGTTTCTCTGAACTTTGGCATAACTTAATGGGGTTTTTTTCTCTGTGCCCTGGAACAACATGACCCCTGATGATGATGTGAATTTTGGAGAAAACCCCATCAGGGCAGGGGTAGAAAGGCAGTCAAATGCCTACAGCATTCAATTGAATAACTTTGTGAAACGTGCAAACACCTGGATGTTCAGCCCTCACAGTGCACACCTTGACTTCTGCAATCTAAACCCCATTCTCACAAATATTTTCCTGTTCATGTGGTTAATTTAAGTTCCTGCTACAGGGATGGGACTGAAAATCAGGACGAGACAGAGGATACCAGCATATGGAAGATAATTATCAGTGAAACTCTAGGAGATAAAAAGTGCTTTACAATATAATTTTAGCAAAGCATAGAAATTTCTTTCTAAGATTAACTTATAAATATTAATTTTATCAAGGTATTTATGATATGAGGTTGTTAGGTTTTTTTAATATATTGTTTGCACATTGCCTTGGAAGTAACGCCAAAAGCTACAGAAGCAGTAGTGGTGATAATTATAATTATAAAGCTTGATAATGCCAATTAAAAATTGTTTTGTTGCTAGAATCATTTGGCAGATATTTCACTGCCTCTGATGTTTTTATGTTTCAGTAGCTACATACCAGTGGCCAGCAGTCTGTGAATCTATAGTTAAGACATTCATAGTTTTAATTTACTGGAACATTTATTCAGTGCTTTTCCCTAGCACCAAGCTGCTGCGTAGAAAAAAATATGCCAAAGTAAACATGCAAACAGTTCTAGAAGATAATAAAATCCATCTACCATGTTCCCAGAGCACCGGACGAGTGTGTGTTTGATACACTTAAACGATTTAAATTATACTATTACATTGCAGAGAAAGCTCGTTGCGCTTGCTGAGAAATTGCTCCAAGTTTTGAGCTACAGAGCAACAGTTCCAGGGACAGATGCATCCCATTTCCCAGCACATACCGTCCATTCTTACATGGAGGAGAAGACAGAAAGTGCATGTGATCCTCCATGACACAGATCAGCCCCTCTGCTTGCCTAGGTGAGACGCTCTACTGGTGTCAAAAACATAAAAGCAATTGTTGTAATTGCCCTCACCTCTTTATATTTTGCCTTCTTGCCCAAAGGAGAGCTCCTCCGGGCTCCTCTTCCCCTGGTCGGGCAGGGTTGGTGGCTGTGGCACCGCTCAGCTCTGGCTCAGTGTTTGCTCTGCCATGGCAACCTGTGCTCCTGTTGCCAGGAACCATCCCACCCCCACACGCATGGGAGGGATGCGTTGACCCCTTCGTGGCAGCAGGTTGGTTCAGTTTTGGTCCAGGACAAGGGTCCCGACCCTGATGGAGTCACAAGCTGCACAAATTCACCCTCCTGGCTGCGCTGCAGGCGCCCCGGGAGGTGTCTTGGGCCTGCAGCTCGCTGGAATCCAAACTTGGCGTCTGCATAGAAAAGGAAGAAATCTTCTGTGGTCTAAGAGGTCTCCCTGTCTTGCTGGCTTCTTTATTAATTGTTTCAGTCCACAAGGCCTGTGGATGGAGTATTTAACCCCTTTTTTGCAAGTGAAGGAGTGAGTGGAGGACATGGGAGCTGGAGAGTCCCAGAGTGTGGAAATGACTGTAATTTTTAGTCGCTGTGTGTGACTTTGGGCTTTCATTTCATAGCGTCTGCCTTGGTCCTTCTGTTTATGAAGTCTGAATGCTCATAGCTGAGAGACTGTGTGTGGTATGTGTGAATGAACTTTCATTTACTGGAGGTTCCCCAAGTCAGTACTGCTATTGAATCCCGAATATTATGTTTCATAATATGCTATAATTCTGAAGCTGATTTGATAAAAATTCAGTAGAAAAAAGTAATACATTTTAAGGGAGGAAAAGATCCTTAAATCCCCATGTTTTATCTTTCCTGTCTCTGAGAAGACCGAATTGGTTCCAAATGGACTGTGTTCTTCTCCAGGCTCTTTAGATTCTCTATTATTACAATTTCAGCTTACTGAAATAGCAGTTTCTTTCATTTACTGACAGGTTTCCAAACACCTTTCTCCATCTGAATAAGTCATGCAATAAATAGCATTGTTTTCTCTAAGTGTAAATTCCCATTTGATTGTTACAGTTCTTTTCTGTAATTGCTGATTATCAAGAGACTGGATTCAGGCAACAGGAGGAAAATGCTTATACAGAAAGAAATTTCTCTTTATTCTGCACATGAATGCTTTGATTTTTAGCAGTGATGCAGAAAACCATCTTTAGTATGTTCTGGGAAATTTCCCACAAGTATTGGGGAATATGTGTAAAAAATGAAACTATAGAATAATTACCATTACAAAAATAAGATAAAATAAAATAAATTCAGGAATAAATTGTACTTAAGATGAATTTTTCTAAAGGCATACTATCAAATGGTCTTTGTTCAGAAATACCAGTTTATTACAGAATTGCAAATTTGCAGCAGCAGTAACATCACAGAAATAGATAAAAGAGAACTAAGGCATTTGAACAGCTATGTCTCTGGCATAATCTCTATACCAGTGAATGATACAATAATATACCCATTGCTCTGTTCTCTGTTATCATTGCTAAACACTTATTTCCTCAACCTGGAACAGAGATTATTTAAAAGCAGAGATGTATTTTGTGAATTCTTGGGAATGTGCAAGATTTTCATAGCTGTGGTCCATTGTTTGTATCCCACACATGCCAGAAGACACTGTGAAGGGGTTACTTGTCTTCTCCGTTCAGACACTGTTCCTGATGTGGGGATGCCAATCCCTTACCACAGAGGTGCTGCAAGGGTTAATTAGTGTTGGCAAAATGTTTTGAAATGGCTGATTGAGAAATGCTGCCAAAGATGAAAGCTGAATAAGTAGATAAATAAATGTTCCTTTGTAGTCTTATCATTATGGGAAACTCCCTGTGTAGCCAGGATACAGCCCAGTTCGCTGAGCTGTCATCTTCCCATTGTCTGGAGTCTTCTCAAGGGGACTAATTTATTTAATTATTTTACTTCAGTTTCTGTCACATGAGCCACAATGTGTACCATGCAAAGAGAAAATCCTGGCAGTAACCAGCAAACAGCACAGAAATACTGAATGGCTTCACAGCTTTTTTTTTTTCTGGAACCCTTGTTCTTCTGTTTCCTGGTGAATTATGTGGCTGTACAACCTGGAGGATTCCCAGAGGGGGAAGGGGATGTTGGAGCCTCTTCACAGGGTTAGACACTAGGGAGGAGGAGGGATCTGCAAGTGTCAGCAAGACACTGCCTACAAGAGCTCTGCTAGGAGTGGTATTACTCCTTTCAGTGATAGTCTGTGCTTATCTCCTATCTTAAGAAGATAATGAAACTGCAGATTTGTGTAGGTAAACTGGGCTGATCCTGCGAGCCTTGCACTCAGATTTCCTTCAAAGGTTGTGTATGGAGTAGACCAAAAAGAATTAATGAAATAATGTTATGGGTCATACTGATTTCTAAGTTCTGCAAAAGAGAGCATGTGCTCCATGGCTCCAGACTATTTCTGCTCATGTGGAATAGATTAAAGATAAAAACAATCCTGCTATTCACTGGGCTTCTGAGCTGTTCCAGTACTGTCTGTCGTCTTCTCCAGAGAAGCTTCTACAGGAACTATTAATTGTGATCCAAAACTGTGGCTTATATTCCTAGGGCAGCCCATGGGATCCACTTCCTTTGCCAAGGAATGAGGCATCACTGTGTATCAGCTGCATGATTCAGGAATGTTTGGTGCCAGCCTGGCTGTTTCCTTGTAGGATCCACCTATTTGCATCTCCGTTTTAAGTACGGACTGCCAATGCTATACAGTGGGTCTTTGATGGGACAGGCACCAAATCCTGCCTTGTAGCTGTTTAGTTGGAATTATGGACAAGACAAACATGCTTCTAATGCAACAACAGCTTTATTACTTGGAAATGCTAGAAAGTTTCCACATCCCATTCCTATTCCTCTGCCTGCACCTGTGTGAATGCCCGCTGTTCTCCCTACCAGGATGTCAGCAGATCCTGTAGCTTGTTTTCCACTGAAATGTCTCCTCTTAGGTAAATATTACATCTGGGTTGCTTTGCCAATGGCTTTCCTACCTGGAGTTTGTACAACAGGTCAATGCCCTGCTCAGAGATAAGAGGAATACTTGCTTTGAGTTCGGTTTGCTGCTGCGATATGCCACCCTGCTTTTCCCTCATCAGCTTCTCCTTTAAAGGTTTTTGAACGCTGCCTCAGTCATGGAATTTTTAGCAAAGTGAGGGAAATTTAAGACAAGCTCTGTGTGTGTGCTTAGACAGAGCAGACAGGCTTGTTTATTGCAACAGCCATGGCTTGTAAATTATTCATCTGTGTGTAATTGAAACACACAGGTCCTCAAAGGTCTTGTTACAAAGGGTGAGGTGAAGGATCAGTAAGTTTTGAGCAAAACAGGGAGGATAAAAGGTCCTGGAGAACCCTTCTTCATCCATCTGCATCTGCTCTACGATAATGCCTGTTTGCAGAACAAAACTGAATTGATGCACAGATACATGTCTGGGGCTGAGGAGAGGACATCTGTAAATTGTCTTCCTGTTTCAATTTTCTCTCCACTGGGAAAAACAGATTTGAAGCCTGTTGCTCTATAATGCATACACAACCTGTGGGCAAGTACCAGGTATCAATGCACAATAGCCTCTGGCCTCTGTGGAATGGAGAAGTTTCCAAAGACCAAGAGAGATCAGAATAGCCGGCTAAGCAGAAAAGCAGCCAGCACAGTTCTGCTCAGCAGTTCTGACAAAACCAGACTTGAACTAATTAAGAAGAGCTCTTGCTAGCTGGAACTACCATCATCTTTTGTCTATACTTAAATCTGTATTCTAGCTCTCTTGTAGTAGGTTTGGAGAGAATGAATTAACCTATTACCTGGATTATTTTGTTAGGCATAGCATGTCCTTAGAGGACAGCGTAATGAAACATCTATGAATAGGTTTGGATCCTTTATTTTTTTTTTTTGTCAGAAGTAAACAATTTGCTTTCTAAAAAGGCAGAACCATAATCACAACCAGCATTCTCAACCCTTCCTTCTCATGGTGTTGTCAGTAAAGTGATCTTGCCTGGCTTTCAGAGGCCTTGTAAGCAGTGCTGGGCACAGGGCCAGCTGCTGTTCTTCTCTGTATGAATTGTATTAGGAGGACCTCTTCTTTAACCTATGCTCATTTATTCCCCTCAGCCTATATTTCTTCTTATTAGACTTGATGTATGATCTATAGAAAGTGCACAGAGCTTTGCTGACATCTGATATGCTTATAAATAGCTTGTCTGCCCTGTTACAGTTCTGTAGCTATCCCAACATCAGCAAACACTCAACATGTTGCACTTTTCTTGAACTGGGATGCTACTGAAGACTTTCCTTTAAAAAATCCAAATTTGGCCTCTGCTGGAAGCCAGGTACTTGACTGTAGGCATTCCTAGTCTTTTCCAGATTGGCAGTTCCTTGGTCTCGTCCTAGTTTCTGCTTCCTCCCTAAGAGAGGAGGGAAAGGCATCATTTGAGTAATCAGGCTCTTCCCCGTTCCCTGCCCCTATCTTCTCTTGCTGAAATTTGACCTGTGATGCATTCCTAAGCACCAACACTCCCATCTAAAATGCAACATGCTATGGCTTCCAGTAGGCCAAGAACAGCCAAGATGACAATCCCTCCTCCATGCTTCCTTGGTATGTGTCCCTTAACCCCTTTTTCTTTTGCCAACCTCCTTGAGTGATGACTATTATCATTTCCTATCCCTTACTTGCACTGAATAAGCCTCAAATTTAGTTACCAGAGAGGTTGCCAGAGTGAGATGAATTCAGGCAGAAGATCTATGGAGGCTTAGGGTGCTGATTGGGACATTTAAGATTATCCCTGACTCATTTTCTTGCAGGTCTGATGCAAGAAGTGAGTCAAGATCCCTCCAACACAGTTTGACCCAACAGATGTGGCCAGCAGACAGCCGAGTGGCAGTGTGTGTAGCTCCTGTTGTTTTGCAAATGGAATAAAGTTCATTTAACACAGCAGGCAGCTGCATTTGCTGTTTAAACCAAAGACCTCTCACCTGAAGGTAGCCTGCAGATCACTTACTCCATCACTGCTTGCAGGTGGAATTAGCTCCTGAGAGCCACCAACGTTGGCAGAGGAGGTGGGTATTTCTGAGAGGTGACTCTCTTTCCCAAGACAGGGCAAAGGTCCTTTTACTGCCATGATGAGTTCATCATGCTTAAAATGCCCAGTGCTCAGCCTCTTTGGGGTATCCAAGACCCTGCTCAAAAAGCTTTCTTCCTCTTCTAGGCTTTCTCTTTCAGCAATGCTGCCAATATTAGACTTGTAACTTTGGGGGGTTTTGGCTGCTTTTTCTTCCTAGGTGTGAATGCTGTCAATACTAAGTGATGTCTGTTTCTTATGGGTCCCTTCAGCCTGTAGGAAAATCCTTCTTTCCCTCAGCTCAGATGCAGTTGGGTGTTTCCAGAGGCCGGTGGCTTAGGTAAGACATTCCTTCTGACTCAGTTCTTGTTGACCTGAGCTCTCAATGCCTGTCATCCTTCTGGATATATTTTGTTGACCACTGATAGCCACAGATAAATGGCTTGCACTGATTGACATCTGATTTTTAGACACTTAGAAGTTAGGAGGTGAGGTTCATGGACTTTTATCTCCTAATACTTATCTCTTATGTTCTGCCAGCATCTCCCCTTACCAGGACCCACCTGTTTCACTACCCTCCAAGTCTCTGTGGTGGTCTGCTGCCTGCTCTGCTTTTGCTCTCAGGTTCTGGTTCAGACAGACTCTGATATTTTTCTTCCAACAGGAGATGAACCCCTGCTACAGCTCCTGCAGATCTATACTGAGTACAGCACTCCCCTGGGGCAGCTGTTGCTTTGCACTTCCTTGAGAGCCATGTTCGCAGCTGAGCTGTCTGGATGAAGCACCAGCATTGCTGCATTTGGGCTGGGGGCAGGTTTTATGATTGCTTCTTGAGTTGTTCTTCATGGTTGCTAACTCTACCTGTACTCTTCAGAGATGTAAGGTGTATCCCAGCCCTAGGTTTTCCCCTGGGGAAAATTGGGGTAGCGCTGCTCGGGACCTCCGATGGGAATTTCTGTCAGGCATGGCAGCAATCTCAGTATGCTGAACTTGTGCCAGGTTAAGCCATCACCCTTGAATGCCTTCTCTGTTCTTATTCCAACATAGCTTCTAAATTAGAAACCCAACCACCTGCATATGATACGAGCAGGGGTTTTGCAACACTGGGATGCTGACTCAGGCACAGGGACAAGAACAATTTCTGCTGCTGAAAGGCTCGGTTGCATTCAGATACCCACTGCAATAGTTTCCCTTCTCACTCCATCTGCCCAGAGGTTGTATCATATTGACAAATCCACCAGTCAGCCTGGTCAGAGGAGCAGCTGTCCCAGCACTGGCAGCTGTGTGGAGACCCAGCTATTGGCTGGCTCAGCAGGGACTCTGCTTACTGCCTGCCCCTGGCTTTTCCCCCTGTCAGCAACAGTATGTCCAAGGTAAATTAACTCTTTTTTGAACTCAGATTGAACTCAGATTGGCAGCCTCTGTTTTACCATCATCTTTTTGATAGAGCAGCAGGACATGTTCCCACTGTTATATGGTGAAGCAAGAAGTTTTACCACTACAATATAGCTATGTCTTATTACAGCAGAAGGAACAGAGCCCACTTCCAAACTGAAGGTCTCACAAATTGTTCTGTTTCCCTATTTGAATATATAGCAACACCTTGGGACAAACCCAGTGAAACCTCCAGCAGTTTGTCTGATTTACCTTCCACACCCTGTACACTCTGCTAGACCCAGGACTTTGTGCTGTGCTCATCTTGGGTCACAGCTTGATCTCTTTTTAGAGGATAAATTCTGCAGCTCCATTCTAGAGTATCCACTCTAGAGTACAGGTACTCTAGACAGCCCCTTGAAGCAGCCCATGTGGCTCCTCAGTAGGCATGTGAACTTGAAGGCAGCAAAAGGCAGCTCTTAGCACATATTCCTCTTGAAAATGGGGATGAGGGAGGAGGAGTAATTGAGCTGACAAAATTTTTCAGCTCCTGCCTGGATCTCAGTGGGCTCTAAAAGAGGGCTGAGAACTGCCAAGTCCTCAGGCTGGCCCTATCCCATGTGGGAGCTGCCTTCCAGTGCGGCTCAGGAGCCTCTGCTCAAGATATTTTTTCTTCAGCATTTTTATTCCTTTCTACACCTCTTGTTCTGGGTTACTGAAGCTTTTCTGCTGGTTTGTTGCCCACCTATTGGGCTCTGATGCCTGGGCCACTTTCCCATCCCCTTTTTCCAGAAAAGACATCCTGCAGCTGATCCTCACCCAAGACGCCTGGACATGGTCTGGCTTTGCGCCGGCAGCCTGCAGCTCCACCAGCACCTCAGTCCAGCCTTTTCTAGGAAACCTCTTGCAGCCTTGTATTCCCTTTTTTCACAAAGTTTTATCCTGTCTCTCAATTTTCTGTTCCACTTTTGAGCCCAGTGGCCCCTCAATTCCTCATTTTCTCCTTGGCTTTTCTCCTCAACTTTCTCCTTGGAGGTGACACACCATGCTCATATCCAGTGTTGAACCATCTGCCCCAAGCAGCCAGCTGAGCTGCCTGTGAGCCCTCAGGGTTTCTCTATTTGTGCTTGTGTCCAGCTCCTTTGGCCTTTCTGCATCATGGCCTCTGATTTCTCTCCCTTCCCACCACCACTAAAAACATCAGTGTCTTTTGGCTTCCCTATGAACCTTCCTCAATTCTCTTACATCAGGGAAGACCTAAACTTCTCCATGCACTCATACTGACCAATGGGTCCCTGGGATTTTTGCAGCCTTTTTTACTCTTGCCCTAGCCTATTTGTACTATGCAGTGCCTAAGCAGAATGAAAATAATCCAAAGATTTTTCAAATCCTTTCCATACCTTGCCAATAACCGCATTTGTAAGGGCAAATCATTCCCCTTTCTATCATTTTTCTCCTGCACAATGATGTCCCCTCTATTTGAACAGGATTTTGCCTGAAAGCAAATTATTAAGCAGCTTTTTAAGCAGACTTGCACCCATTTCATTGCCAAACTCTTGCCATTTCTACACGCTGAAGGCCTGATCCTGGCTATGCTGAGCCAACTTGCTGTGATTCCTCAGTGAAGGCAGTTTCAGTATTGCACAATCCATCTGTTCTCCGGGGGGGGCCGTGCGCAATCTGTGATCAGGACAGACGTCTGAGTTTGATCCCACTGGAATGACGTCAAAGGCTGCAATATTGTACCTCTTCCCAGCGCTGGCAGAGCCAGCCTGGCGATGTGTCACTGCAGTGGCTGCAGCTGCACTAGAGTCTGTGCGGCTGCTGCCAGTTCACCCTGTGCAGTGCATATAATAGGTTACCAAATGGCAGCACAGGTGAGTGTGTTGCCTTTCATAGTGGAGAAATGCTTACATGCCTGGCTCCTCCTGGGAAATTTCTGATGCTTCAGAAAGCTCTGACTGAAAGCAAAGGAAATTGCTTTTAAAAGGTGTATCCCCTGATGTTGACCTGTGAGCAGATAAAACTCCAGCAAACCTGCAACCTTTCCTGTGCTTGGGACTCGGGCTGGCACAAGCAATGCCATTTGTCATGGAGCTGCAGCAGACAACTCAACAGAGGATGACAGTAAATCACTGGCTGTGGTTTGGCGCCTGTCTCCGTGGCGCTCGTTAGCAGAACAGGAGTACATTATCCACAAGCAGCTATTTTAGATGCTTACTGAGGTCTACTGCAGGCAACAGTGACGGTTAAAGAAGTAGCCTCAGCTTGCACCCAACCAGCCCTGGTGAAATAAGAGTGACAGATACACTGCTACACCTGGCTTTTTGCAACAGGGAAGGTTTCCTGATGCTGCAGGGAAGGAAGAGACTGGTATGACCTAGGGCAGCATAGACTGACTCCCTGGCACCCCGAGGCACCCCAGCCTGCTGCACTCCCCAGAGGCCACGGCAGGGCAGGACTGTTGTGAAATGGTCTTGTGCTGCTCAGCAGGATGTGATTCACTGCAACCTCTTGGCATCGTCGCAAGCCTTGCCTGCGCCTCGCCGGCCCTCCACTGGACCTACCCACTGGTAAGGCGGCTGCTGACATTTCACATCTGCCAGACCCAGTTTGAAGTGAGCTAATTCCAGCCCTAGATCAGTGAAATGATGTTCCTGATTCAGTCGTCTGTGTGCTGGCCCAAGCTGTGGTCTGTTTTGACAGCCCTGCACATAGGTCAGGGGAAGGAAGGGGTGTTTGACGGTTTCAATTTTTCTATGAATGCTTAGGCAGTTCTTAGGTTCTTCTTAAAAGGGTGCTGACAGATTAAGAACAGCTCCCAAGTTTTGATTGTAGAAATACTGGGATTTTCCAAGTTGCATATCCAGCCGGAGGAGTTCCAACATGTGTCCTCTCCCTTAAGCAGCTCGATGCATTTTGGTGGTAGCTGCACCCTGGGCACTGCTGCATTCAGCAAGTGCTAAAGGGAAAGAACAGTTGGAAATAGGCAAGCAGCAAAAAGAAGAGGTGAAATGTTAGCAGGAGGAACTATGATGGCTCATTAAGTGAAGAAATTACATGATATATAAAACTATATTTAAAAAAAGAACCAGAACTTGCTCGTTTTTTAAAAAAATGTGAGATAGGTTTTTAACATATAGGAGCAGAGGTAAAGTACCTTTAAAAAAAAAAGTGATTTTGAGCTGGAAATGAGACTGACACAAGTCTTGAAAGTAAATATTTAATTACCAGGCCAATTTTGATAAAGACCTAGTGTTTGCAATTGATTTCTTTAGCCTCTGCTGAGTCCACTAGTGAAACTTCTGGTTAGTACTGGTATTGTTGTGGGTCCCATCAGCAAATAACTTACACTTGTGGTTGTAATTGATTTTGCATGCTAAAAGGGAAAAAACTGACATCCCAGAACCAGCATCATTTCTGTCTTCTCTGGTAGTGATTATTATCTTATTTCTGGGTGAAAAGCAAAATTGGTTTTCTGACTGGTCACCTTAGTGAGGCTGTGAGAAGAAGGGCTGGTACTACAATACTTTGCTCTTTGCAGGGCAAAGAGATTAGCCAGTATTTACCTTGGGGCCTGTGATATTTAGACAAGAATTCCAAAGAGAATTACAATAGTGAACTTCAGCTAACCCTGACAAGTTTGCATGATCGATGTTTAATTGTAATAAGAGAGTTGAGTGCTATATGGAGAAGCCCTACAGCCTGCATTAGTTCACAATAAAATGTGAACATAAAAAATTAAATAAATAAATCCAGACCTGAACGTTGTCCAAGCATTGGGGTAAATTTGCTTTAGAGCCAAGGGCAGTTTCTGCACCGTGCCTCTAGAGCAGACAGATCCTAAGTTCTCTTGGTCATAGAATCATAGAATCTTAGAACAATCAGGTTGGAAGAGACCCACCGGATCATTGAGTCCAACCATAAACCTAGTCAAATACTAGGTGATATGTTTCTCTAGGAGAAAATGGATTAGCATGTCATTAAAGAGTGGTTATAGAAGACTGAAATCATTAAATATGATGTGATGTTCTATCCCATTCAGCAATTTCAGGCTCTTCTCATAAAGCTGCCACATTCTTTGTGCCATTGGCATAATTCAGGCATCCTGAAAAAAAGGCTTTGTCATCATCTTTTTTCTATATATTCCTCATCAGACAATCAAAGTGCACTTTAGGGACATCAGTTTGTTCAGTGTTGTACTATGTCAGGATTATTATCCTCAGGGAGCAGGTGGAGATATCGAAGAGTAAGGAGATGAGGTGAGTCACTCCTGTCCGTGTAGACAGGTAGAATTGGGAAAGGACATGGTTTCCTCTCAAGGAGTGTTTATAGGAACAAATACATGCCAATAATCAGAATTTAGCTTTCTGTTATTTCTTGTGACACCGGTAGAGTTGAATATTTTGCTCCCAAACAGCCACAGAATAAAATATGCATCTTTAGATCACAGGATGTATGACTAAATTTCCTGCAAAGTTTTTGATAAATCCAAGGTTGGTGTGAATGAAAACACTTGCTATGATCAAATTGTGTATTTTGAGGATGAATAATCCTGGTCTGAACCAGTGTTTTCTTTATTGCTTACGTTACTACTGAGGATTCATTAGATGAAAAAATAGAAGTTTACATCAAAATTAATATTTTTTAAATGAGCAATCTATTTGGTTTGAGGTTTTTTTATTTGTTTATTGTTTAAAATTGTTCTGCTGAAAATATCTGCCCATGACATGCAAAGCAGTCAGCTCTTGACAGCAGTGAAATAAATCTCAGCTGAGGGCAATGCAAATTGGGAAGAATATCCAGAGAGTGGTTCTATTTGAAATAAATTAAGGAATTATTTTGAAAGCTTGCATGGAAGAACAGAATTTTGCCAGCTATTACAATTGGACTTCAGAGTAACTGCTGAGTGGGTAATTAGTCCCGCAGGAAGATGAGAGTCTGGACAAATGTAAGACAGAACAAGAGGGAAAAAAAGCGTATGAAGAATTAACTTTAGAAAACAAGCTAGAACATTAGTCACAGGAGGGATATAACTCAACTTTCATTAAATATTTATTTCTGTGATGAAGAGAAACATTGTTTTTAACCCCTGTACTGAAGTAGGAAATAGGAACCTTCTCTCTTTTTAAGGCAGCTGGAATTGATTTATTGAAGCTTATCTCTTTGATAAGAGGGTGAAGGGGAGGTGTGTAGGGGGAGAAGGGATAAAGAAATGTGCTGAACATATTGCAAACCCAGAAAATGGGACTTATGCTTGGAGTGAGGAGAGCAACCAGTCGTGGAACTGGTTAAGATAATATGTAGTGTCTACTGTGGTCTTCAGTGACTCCCCCCTAGTGAAGATAGGCTGTGATTGGCTAATTGCTCTATCTATAGACAACAAATGATCTTATTTTCCCCTGTGCTGAGCTGCAGGGAGCTGATTCACCTACCTAACATGCTGGAGGATCCTGGCATACTTCTTTGCTGGGTTTACAATGACTTGATGAAATACAACTGTAAAGAAAACTCGAAGCATGTGAGATACTTTTGAGATTATATAGTGCACGTGTAGTTTGTCCTGCCCTTCCAGAACTTCTGATTCACAGTCCTATGCTGTAACTACTGAACTATAGATGTAGCTCATAGAGATTCTGCACTTCTTTTTTTTATGTGGCTCATTGCTCCCATTATTATCTCAACAGCAGCAATTTGCTAATCAGTCCTCTTTGTAGAACAGGACTAGTTCTGCATTCGATGTCTAGTGTTTATAAAAAAGAAGTAGGTCTCTGGAGAAGAAGGAACCTTTGCAAAAATGTCTAATATATTGAGATGTGAATCTATGTAAATGGGTCATATTCACTGAACTGTCTAGAGGGTTGACAGTAACATCGCAGCTGAAGGTTCAGGACTAGACCCCCAGACCTGGATCTTCCCAGTTTTTAGGACTTTGTACTTTGATGCTGCCTCTACTCTATAAACTCCAAAGAGTCCACCTCCCTGCTGGGCTCTCTCCGAATTGTTGGCCAAGTGATGGGTTCCCACTTGCCTGTTCTACACTGGTAGCCCCAGAATCACTGTCTGTTGGTGCCATGGTGTTGCATTTCTGACCTGGCGATTCTCTGCTGTGACCTGAGTGAAGGTTACTGGTGTTTTCATGTAGGCTCTATGTTTACTATTTAAGGTGAGCAAGAGGCACTGGATTCCACTGGTTGGGTCATCCTCTCTGTTTCCTAATTCAATGCAAATGGCCAGACTGGCAGGCAGCTCTTCCTTGAAAACATTGAAATTCTCTTGAGAGGTGTGCCAGTTTCTGGCAGGCATGGTGTTGGCAATGCGCGATGGACACTACACAGTCATACTTGTTCATTCCTGTAAACATTGCCTTCAAACCCACAGTGTTCTCTCACCACCTTAAGCCACTTCCCTGGAGTGTTCAGCACAAGGATCCCGCACAAACACACTCAGCTCTGGCATATTCCTTCCAGAAGAGGGCGGGGGAATACAGTTTATTGCAGATCCGCTCGTGAACTGGAGCCAGAATACCTCAGGTCCCTGATCTCCCTGTACAACTTCTAGTCTATTTTGCTTTTCAAAACTTGGATGAGCAGAGGTAGGTGCTGAATCTCCTCAAAATGAGTCAGTGGATTTTGTCACATTTACAGACCTCCACATCCCTGAGTCACCTTCAGGAGAGAGAGCTTGGACTAGGCTTTTCCCCTTATTCTTGAACCTTTTGCAATGAGCACATTGAAGGCATTGGATTTGGTGCAGCTTCAGGAGCAAAGGTTAAACAGGTGAGCTACAGCTCTTCTGCTTCATCTTAGCTATCAAGCCAGGAGAGGCAGTGATGGGAAAACTTGCCCAACACACACTCAATATGCCCACATCAGTGCAAAAATCAGTCTGATTCACTCAGACACATAATGTTAGCAGGTGTAGCTCTGCTCGTGGGTGGTTTTGCCAATAGATTAAAATGCAGGGGTTGTGCATGGAACCCCAAGGTTGGAGACGGACCTGGTTAGCGATGACCTAGACAAATACCAGCCAGAAAGCCAGCTGATGTTTTCTCTCCCAGTATCTTAATGAACAGAATGTTTGGAAGAAAAATCAGAAACTCTCCCTCACTCCCCACTGTCTTTAATAGTCTAAAGGGTATTAACGGGGGAAAAAAAACCCCAAAACCAACTTAAAATTAGTTTCTTCCAACTCATTTCCCCCTAGGCTTATGATTCTGACTTGAAAAGACAACATAATTTCCAAACTAGTAAAGGAAAGAAAAAAAAATCAATAAACTCTTCGCCCTGGAGTACAGATGCCCTTGCAAGGCCAAAGAAATTAAGTCCTGAGATTGCTGTTGCCATTTCCACCTTGTCCTGCAAAACCACAGTCAGGGATAAACATATTCGTTGTGTCAATATTTCTGTAGTACCAAGAGAACTTGCAGTCCTTATCTGCGAGTGTCAAGGACTGCTAAGTTAAAGTGATCATAATGTTATCAGAGAGTCTGACAGGCTTTTTTGTTCCCTCTGTGCCCACGTAACAGTTCTGGTGCTGAAACCTGCAGCCCAGCAGAATTCAGCTGCACGTGATCACTGGCTTTGTGGCTCATGGAAGGCACCCGTCTGCAGAAAGCCAATTCAAAAATTCCCATAATAGAATTTGAATTTCCTTTTAATTTTTTCTTTGCCTGATTATTTTTGCTTCTTTCATTGGAAAAGAGATGCCTTGGTGCAAGTGATTGATTCAGCCTGACTAATTCTTGTTTCGCCAAGTGGCCAGTTGGCTCATCAGATTACTAATAGTTTGCTGCTGCAGTAAATGGGGAATAGCAGGGGCTGGGGCAGAAACACCACAGGTGACAGACAGCAAAGAAAGCCCTTATCCTGTGCAGCACAATCTCTCTTTTTGTCTGTCCATGAAGTACAAACACTTTCCCTTCCAGTCCCCTCAAAAAAGAGAAGTAATTTGTAACACAAAGCTGCACAGAGAACATACAGAAAATGGAAAAACCCATGGCATAAAAAAAATCAGTATCTGTACAACCAGGTATGGAAAGGCAAATTGTGGGCTAAGTCAAATAATGCTTAGGTGTAAACTGATGAGTGCAGAGTGGATGAGCCTTTTGCTGCCTTTCCAACCTTTAATGGGTCAGTGCTACGTGGCATAACAGCTTGGGAACAACTTCAGCCTGCCATTTCTTTTAAACATTACAATGCAGTGCTATTATTATCTCCAGGAAAATTTTAAAAGGCTCGAATGCCAAGGTTTATTTACCTTTCCTGACTGGGTCTTTAACACACAGCCATCAGACAAAAGACCGAGAAAAGTATCTTAACTTTACATTAGCCTCTGTGTTTGACTGAGCTGTAGGAATGCTAGAAAGATTGTCTGAGCAGCGGAACCAGTCTGACTGAAATTCTCTCCCAAAAGGTGGAAAATGCCCAAGCAAGGCTAAGGAATGGAAGTAAAAAATAGATTTTAAAAGTACTTACTGAAAAGGTGAAAGGGAAGGGAAGCAAAGGGAAGGAAATCTCTTAGCAATACACAAAAAAGACCACGCAGGGGAAAAGATGTATTTTGTAGCAGCAAGCGGTGGCTCAGTTTTGCTGTAGCAGCAAATGAAGGGTGCTGATGTGAGGCATTGCTCACAACTGTACAAAAATCACCCCCAAAAGCCTGTTCCAGCCCAGGACTCATTCCTGGTCCTCATGAAGATTTGGCAGCCGAAAGTGATCAGAAGTCATTGTATTTGCCTAGATCTGTGCATTTCTCCTGCTGTTAGGAAAGGCTTTTAGTGTTTCCAAAACCCTGAGCGAAACATAGACGTGTGTCAATTTGTTTTCCGTGTCATGGTGAACTAATCAGTAAATCAGTTCACAGCTTGAGAAGGGCATTTAGGTGTCGTGGAGGGATGGAGAAGTGGCTGAGTCTGCCCAGAGCCTGCACCTATGGCTTGTGATCCTCAGCTTTGGGTTGAAGCCCCGAAGTCCACCTGTGGACCTCAAAACTAGGACTGTGGTTCAAGGCCCTCACAGCAAAGTGGATTCATGGGTAAAGAAATGCGACCATCCCAGGAAAGAAAATGTCTCAGATCAAATCTCTGCTTCGAAACAGTGCTATAGAGGATGAAGCTGTGTAGACCTTTCTCAAAGGATGACACCAGACTGGGGCTCCAAGTGACAACTTTTGGATGTTTGCACATTATTGTCTGTTGTACAGTGACAGGTTGGTACAGAAGTGGAATTCTTTATGCTGAAGTGAGATATCAGGCCTTGTGGTATCATATATACTGGGTTGTTTTTTTGTTTAAAATGTGTCCTTTGTCTCCTTCTGGGCATTTGTCTCCTTTGTCTGGACAAAGAAATGTAACTTTGGATATTTGTCCAGGGTGTCCTGATGTCCAATAGCCTGGACAGGAAAATAGTAATTTATCTGAGAGTGCTGTGCACTCAGAAATGCCTAAGGCACA